>CABEEJ010001115.1:104910-130379 GCA_901482245.1 Timema douglasi | reverse complement strand
GAAAAGGCCAACTTTTTCATCCCAGGAGACAAATGTGATTATAAGAGTGCACCGCGGTGTCCTAAGATATATTTAGTAATCCCATCAACTTAATATAAGCCCACACACAACACTTAATAGAGCGTTATATTCAATACTTATATATATAATTTGTATTTTTGGTTGGTAGTATCTTTCAAGTATTACTGAAAAAAAAGTTTATTAAGCTCCCAAAAATATTTAGGAAATATCCACGCACACACATATTAACACAACAAAAAAGCATTATAATATAAATATATGTTTATACATATTTTTATTAATTAAATAAATGCATAGTGGAATGCAATCATGATCTTTTTTTTTAACTACACAGATTTATTTGAATATTTAGTTATTTAACATCTATGGGTGACCTGGCGGTCTAGGTGTAAGGTGTCAGACTTCTATGCTGGCGGCCGGGGTTCAATCCTCGGTCCCGGCAAAGATTTATCTGATTACCAAACCCTTCCTTCACCTCTGACAAGACATCTTGTGAATGTGAGGAATGCCAGGCCTCCACCGTGGTTCGGATTCCACGTTAAACTGTAGGTCCTTCATTTCATCTCACAATCACCGTACCATTACACATTAGCGTAAGTGCGTATAACCAGAACGGGTAGTAAGACGCGTTGCTAATAATAATAATAACATCTACCGCAGAGGGTTCCGCTTTAATTCCCCTCCAGGATACTGGGAGGAG
Source organism: Timema douglasi (assembly GCA_901482245.1). NCBI lineage: Eukaryota > Metazoa > Arthropoda > Insecta > Phasmatodea > Timematidae > Timema > Timema douglasi. Next base: position 129,658 of record CABEEJ010001115.1, on the reverse strand, counting down.
CGTCACATTTTGAATGAGCATGGCCCTCCAATTGGACCACACTGATATAAACAATTTGTCAAGGTAATGTCATAGGAACAAAAGCATAGCTACGACCGCAACCATCGTGCCTTCAGCGACAGGAAGCGGGGCACTCGAACGGTGACAGCTCCAAGGCAGATAACAGGTCGGGTAATGGTAGCTGTTATCGATCCCAGCCAACAGATGGGAATCGGTAATCCTACGATAAACACACCACTTTTAACAAGTACAGTTTACGTTGGCAGCGCTCCAGGTGGAGGGTACGTACCACCGTCCAAATTCCAATGGGACCAACAAAAAATTACGCAAGGCACACACGCACGATCATTTTGCTGGAAATGGACACGACATAATATCATTAATGTAAGGAGTTTGACCTAAATGGTAGTAGTATTTTTTATTTGGGGTAATTAACGGACACTTTTTGAACCAACTCATCTTATTAGCACATTACTTATATACCAACTTAATTCTAGAACAGACAAAACATCCAGTTACCCAATCGTTAATTTATCATTGTAAAAAGGGGAACCCAGTTTTACCAATGAAACAGTTTTCGGATACAAGAATATAACCCGGAACCCTAGTTCAGTAGAGGACAAGCTACAGACTAAGACAAGATGTGGGGATAGTATTTTTAATTACAGAGTTTAACGTATACTTTCTAAACGCAGTAGTTCATAACATAGCTTACAAACTAACTAAATTTAACACTAAACTAAAGCGATAAGATACGTGGATACTATGATAAAAATACAGTCCAGTTTTCATAGGAAGATCCTTATCAGTGAGCTAAAGAATTTGCTAGATACATCTCTAGGTACTCATACGTTAAATTATGTTAGCTATTGCTTTCACTCTAGCCAAATAATATCAATATAAAAAAGTCACTAATGATATACTAGAACAATGTTAGCAATTTTGGCTGCAAAAATAATATGTTTATATTTTCAAAAAGGCCAGCCAATGAAAATTGAACTGTATACTATAGTATTATATTAATTTAAGTAACACCGGGTAAGGTGTCAATTTCATAATATAATAGTTTGCCAGCTCGGGGACATTGGAATTCGAACCCCTGCCTGGTGCACACTCAGTATTTTTTTAGACTGGATGTTCACTCTTCCTCTACACAAATATGGGTACATTTTCTCTAAATTATTCCTTCCTCATCCCTACCTCATTAATGTAAATATGCGAATAGCCTTGCAGGGAAGTAAAACGTTGTGCACAAAAAATAAACCTTTGCTAACAAAAACTCGAACCAAAGTTCATACTTGTAGCCATCTTCCTTAAATGATTATATGCCTTAAATGATTATACATTTTTATTTTCAAAATCTTGCCAGAAGAGACCGAAATAATTTAAGTTGAACTAAAAAAAAGGTTGATTTTTGAAATTGCAATTTTTTGTTGGCAAAGGTGCTATTGCCCTTTATCAAAGAAAATAAAAGCTTAGGTAACTTATAATTATTGTAGTCAATACATGATCCAAATAAATTAACCTAGCTTCATCCTTGGTTCATGAAATATATTGTTGTATAATAGTGTTTTAAATATTCCCAACCTATAAAGTGAGACAATATTTATTATTTAGTCCTCTTGCACTTAGATAACGCTACTGCAAATTCAAGAAAGCCATACTAAAAATTGTATGACACATTCATACAAACTTTCTCGTATATTGTATTACTACTACCGGTTTGCCCTGTTATTTGTGCTAATTAGTGGTTAAGGCACATCAAAACTATATCAAATTAGGACAGTCAACATCAGGCAACCAACATTTTAAAAGTTTATCCATTTACAATCTTGAATCATGGCAATCCCAAGGAAATTATTGAAACCGATAAATTAAAATAAGTTAAGCTTTGAAATAATTATCACCCAAACTGAATGCACAAACGAACGCAATTTTTACCTAACAACGATACTTTTTTCTATTAGTTTAGCCATTTAGAGGCCACTCCTCCCACCCCCCTTATACATTTATTGGACCCCTAGTGTTAAATTTAACACTTTCCTTCTTTTTTTTGTTATCTTGGGTGAACTTTTTACCGATTTGCCACATTTAAATTTTCTTCCACACTGAAAGGTAGATTTTCTAATAGTTTTGGAGGGATTTTAAGTTGCTCTACCCCCTCGTTCCCAAACTTTTTAGATTCCCAAATTCTAATTTTGAAAATTTAAGATTTATATACTTATCTGATATTTTTCTTTCACGGGCCTGCATAATTTAAATTTTCAACCACAACTAAAACCATTGTATTAATTTTGAGCTTTTACATTTTCTTGCTTTTCAATTTCAAAATTCTATTTATTTAGTCATAATTTGGTCAGCTGCTGGGTATATTTACTCACATGCCAAATTTCAATTTTATTCAACATTTAGATTTTTTCTTCTATTAGTTTAATAAATCTGGAGCTCTCCATTTCTTAAACCAATTTTCAAGTTTCATATATTCCCTATTTTTGATTTTACTCTTCCTCTAGTTTTTAGTATAAAATTAAAAAAAAACCTTTTGGGGTGTTTTCTTTACCATCTCATCCAATTTCAATTTTTTATCACACCACTAAGTGGTTGACAAATTTAGTTTTGGAAATTTAAAGCCTTGACCATTTCCCATAATCTAGTTTAAATTTTCTTTGTTCAAATCCTTCTAGTTGATAGATCTTTCCCTTTACATTTAATAAAAAAATTCAATCATCTATTATATCATGGATTGTTTTATAATTTTTGAAACTTTGAATGGAATATCTTTCCATTAACTGGACTTTTATTTTGAAATTTAAGAATATTCAAACCTTTATTGCAGTTTGGGGTGGTCCTCACACTTGCCTGACAGATTTAAATACTCTACCACACTCATAAGAAGTTTATTCTTTTAGTTTTTGAAATTTTGAAGCCACCCTATTTCACCAGCCCTCACTTATAAAGAGAGAATATATAGCTTTGATTTTGATATTTGGAGGATATCTTTACATTACTGGAAAATTTAATTTTCTACCAATCCTAACAATTTTTTACGCTTATATACCACCCCCTACTCCCCTCCATTTTCCAGAGTTCCATTTAAAATTTCACGTTTTCAGAATTTGTGGTTTATTTGTAGACCTTAATAGACCCTAAGCTCCCTTGCCAAATGTTAGTAATGCCCCACACAGAGTAGTTTGTATTAGTTTTGGAAATTTGCCCCCAACATTCCTCCAATCATCGCTTAGATTTTTTTTTTAGTTATCTGGAGAAGTCCTTCTACCTGATTGGCAACTTTTAATTTTATACCCCAACTAAAAGTGTTTTTTCCGTTATATACCCGCCTTTTACCTTATTGCCTGGGTTCTCATTTATAATTTTGAGAATCTTCTGGTTATTTTAAGTGGTCCTTTGAATTACTTGCAAATTTCAGTTTTCTACCATATTAAGAAGTAATTTTAGAAATTTTAAGCACCTTAGCCCCCATACGCTCTATATGTCCAACTACCACTTAAAAAGTTCAAAATTTCAGATTTATTTGGTTATCTGATGGTTTCCTTCTACCTGTCTGCCAAATTTAGATTTTCTAGGCTTTCAGATTTTTATGATTATTTGGAGTGACCTACTTCAGTGGACGCATGGTATAGCGCGCTATCCTTGTGTTAGACTAAACTGCCGAAGGTCATGAGATCGGGTGCACTGAGGGTAGTTTTTCCTAAATCGTTTTCCCCTCTCTTTCCACGTGAATATGTGTGCACTTTACTTAAATTAAACCTTCCTAATCCCTAATACATCGGTATAATTCATACATAGGTATAAAACCCAAACGAATAGTAAGGCGTGGTGTTAATTTTTTTTGGTAGGGGTCCCACTATCTATCTGCCAAGTTTAAATTTTTTACCTCATCTGAAATATCTAATTATAGCCCCCCTCCCACTTTCAAATTTTCAATTTTTATATTTTTTGCTATGTGGAGAAAACCCACTACCTTGCTGCCAAGACTAATTTCAAGTTTCTAGGGCCAACGGTTAGGAAAACACGATTATGAATGAGTCAGTAAGTCTCACAACTTTCTGACCCTTTACATCGTCATAAGAGAAGATATTTGAAAACCACTCAAACGATTTCACCTAATTACAGAAAGAAACCTTCAATTTAAATTTCAAAGCTCGTTGTTCACTGGTTCAAAAGATACATAGGTGAATTTTGAAAACTTTCAACCGACTCCCCGATAAAGGAGTCAAATTTCAAAATTTAAAAGACTTAATTGCATATCTGGGGCTGTACTTCTTCCCCCGTCCTCCTCCATGCACCCTGGAGTCCATCTAAAAATTTAAGATTTTCAGGCTTTGATGATTATATGGAGTAGTCCCTTTACCTTCCTGCCAAATTTTAAGTTTATACCTCATTAAAAAGTTTTTTCTAATTATAGCTCCCCTACCCTGTTTTGAAATTTACTGTTTACTAGCTTTGAGCTAAGTCTTAAAAGCCATTTTGATGAATTTAAATTTTTTTAAATATTTGATATTAGTAAATTATCCTTTAATTAATTAATTTAGTAAAAATAAACATACACTTTTATTTATTATGTAAAATAGTGTCCATCTACTGATTTTAAACAAAGTCATTATAACTAGTTACGAATTTTAAATTCTTCCAATATCACTCATCAGTAAAATACTATTAATTAATGGTTTTTAGAAAAATACATCAAATTACTTACAGTGTAAAAAACTTAGCATAAACCTATTTAATGCCAAATCGTTAGAGCCATTTAAAAATATTTTAGCTTTGTAGAAATAAATCTTCATTAATCTATCCCTAAAAGAATATTTATAAAAAAAGTATAAGTTATATTTAATTTTTTTAGCACCAGGTTTTACTACCCGTTTGGGTTATACGCTTATGCACTAGTTACACTAAAGGTCTCAGGGATTAGGGAAGTTATATTTATAGGAAGAGTACCCGCATTTGAGTGTAGGAAGAGTGGGAAACAATTTTGAGGAAAACCACCCTCAGTACACCCGACTGAGATTCGAACCTAGATCTTTTCGTCATCGAGAGTCTAGTCTACTTAGAGAGTAGCGCGTTTATAATTTTTTTTAGCATCATGTATTACCTCCTGTTCATGTTATATGCCGTATAATTGATTATTAATCATGCCAATCCCTCTCCAGATATACATTTAGAACAAAATCGTTTAAACTATTTTTGAAAAATGTAAAATGTTCAAAATTCACTCATTATTAAACTACCCGTAGCAATTTTTTTACCCAAAAAACAAGTATGTCATACAACGTTATTTGCCAGGTCAAACACTTACTAGATATACATTTTATAAACCGATTATATAAAATGTAATTTTTAAAAATGACTCATCAGTAAAATACCCTTATTTTAAGGTTTTGGGTAAAAAAAATCCCTAGGTTTAGCCAGGTAGGTATAATATCTAACTATCAAGTTTGAACCAATGCCATAGAACCGTTTCAAATTTTGACCCAGAGACAAACAAATAAACAAACATAGGGATACTCAGAATTGTTTAAAACCCTTTTTTGAGTTTATTGGCACTTAATACGTAAACATTTATCATAATCTCAAGGCCGTAAATTTTCACGTTCACAATACTTTCGTTTTGTATGAAAAGTTAAAACAACATCCAAATAAATTATTTATTTACCGCTAGAATAAAAGCTAAATAACAATAAAAAACAAGTATAGTCCCACTAGCCACTTATTGAGTAATTATTTTAGCCAGCAGACCTCCTGGGGGGGAGGGCAAATAGATTTAGTGGGGAAAAAAGATAAATTGGCAACACTGCAACCTAACAGGTGAATTAAACGCGGCCGAAGCAATCTCAGCTTCCTCACCGTCCTACTAGCGACGCTATCTTAGATTGTAGTTTAGTTATCTAGGGGAAACCTGGAGTGGTGTTATCTATCATCTGTCATTACTAAGATAACACCTTCTCTTTCCTGAATATAGGGGTGTCCAGCTCTACCAATTACAGCATCTTCACTCACGGCCCAGCAGGGGAGGACAAAGCTACTAAATACAACAGTTAATTCTTTCATGATTAAAATTGGGAAATAAATAAACACAAAACATAGGGAAGCCAAAGATTTGATAGATACAAATTTGTAAACTAAGGGCTCACCTACTTAAAGGGGAGTATCCAACCATTGTTTTATTTCTTATCGGAATAGCAGCTTTGAATATTCTCCTGTTAAAATATATGTTAGTTTGTTTGAGGAAGGCTAGATCCATATTTCTAAACCTTTATTTAAATCTCAGAACAGGAACATTTTGAGTGAAACGTCGCTGAAAATGAGCTAGTTTAACCTCTTCACGATTCTATTTGACTAAAGTATAAAATAAGTATCTTAATCTAATAGCAAACAACCTCTAAAATAAAGTGGGATGTATGAATATGTCTGCAACGTATGTAAACGCTCCGGTAGGCGACTTCCCGAACGGATTTTAACGGTAGGTTTTCAAGCTCAGGCACAATGGATTAAAAACTAAACATCAGTACGAGTTCCACCTTGGGAAACGGATTGTGGTATCCTACACTGTGATGAGTTATCCCCCTCTCCAAACAAATGCTGGTACATTATTCTACTACTCATAATCTTTAATTCAAAAACTACCTCCATTCTGATAGAAATTGAAACTATTATAATGGTTATTATTATTATTATTATTATTACTATTAGTAGTAGTAGTAGTAAATACTACTAAAAGTCCTTCAACAATACTGATACATAATTTTCATATCATGAAGCTCACGAATAAATAAAATATATTACTTGGTAAAAACTCATTTATAACGTCACTAGAATCAATACTGTGAAAAGCCAGTCACAATGAAGGCTCATGTAGGATCTATTTCTGGTTTCTATACCCATCTACATTAGAAGTATAGATAAAGCGACAGCTAGCAAAATATACAAAATCTACTCTTGCGTAACTATTCTACAAACCAGATTATCTGCAAGACAATATGTTGATTTGCTGTCACTTTTGGCAGTCGAAACGTTCACAACAAACAATTTGTTTTTAAGCATGTTTTATTTTAAATATTCTTACATATTTTGCTAGCTGCCAACTACCCCCACCCCTTTGGCTGATGAACTGTGATGTATTAGGGTATCAGGGATGGTGACAAGAGTAATGGAGTAACTGAAGAAGTGAGGAGGTATGTGATACACTGTTCATACTGAGGAGAAGGTACAGGAGATAAGGAGGTGATACAGGGAGAAGGTAGAGGAAGGATATCTGGTTATTCTGGTTTTAGGAGACCAGTGGTGGCGAATTAACGTATTGGACTAGCTAAAGGAGTGGGGAGGAATATGGTACATGGTATATAATGAGGAGGAGAAACAGGAGAAAGAGAGGGGATACAGGAAGGTGTTCTGCCAGCGCTCATTATTCTTATATCTGGATATCAGAAGTGTTAATGAGAGTAATAGACTGACTGGTAGAGTGGAACGAATAAGGAACAAGGTACAATCCAATGGGAAGGAACAGGAGATAAGGAGATAATAAATATGTTATGATAGGGGATTGGTCTTTCCTAGCACTGTTTGTAATTGCACTTTGAGACCAGGAGGGTCGAGAAGGATAATGGACAGACTGAAGAAGTGAGAGGAATATAGTACAAGGTGCATACTGAGGAGAAGAATCAGAATATAAGAAGAGAATAAAATATATTGAGATAAAGGAAGGATGCCAGTGCTCTATATTCCTGTATTAGGATACCAGAGGTGTTGAGGAGAGTAATGAAATAACTGGAGGAGAGAGATAAATATGCTACATTGTAAATAATGAGCAGAAAGAACAAGAGATAAGGAGATGATAAAGGTGGTGATATAGAGGAACATTTGACAACATTCATTATGTTTGTATTAATATAGCTGGAGTGGCGAGAAGGAAAATAATGTGGTCGCTGGTAAAATGAGAAAATAGCGCTCTAAGAAAATAAGTTTTTTTTTATTAAACCATATTATTGGGAAAGTAATCACATCCCCAATTGTCACCCACTCGGGTGTCCCTTGCACTACCCGTGTGGCCAAACCCGAGGCCAGGGAGACGGAGTAGCACAAAGAGAAGAAATACACACATATAATTAAAATGCAAATCTAAGGGTACGATAAAAGTAGAATAAAAGTGATGAACTATAGAAACTAGCCGAGAGATATAATAAAACAACACAATCTAAATGTTTGAATACGAAGTATAAAGGACATTATTATGAGAATAGGCAGATATAAGGATCAAAAGAGAAGCAGGTATAACAGCAAGAGCGAGAATAATGAGACAACCGCCACTGGGGGCACTAGTAGCGAGGGTCATCAGGATTCACTTACAGTCCTGACCTCACATCCTGCTTTCATGCTCCCGCCACTGATGTTCCAACTACAAACCACCCTCTGACGATACCTTGGGGGTGGTGGGAGGTTCCGTTAGAGCAGCACAACAGCCAATGTAAATTACAGTAGTTTGATGATAAATGTCCCTTTAATGAAACTAGCCCTAGGAGTCAAGGATGCCTGTCTACTTAAAGAGAAATACTCGAACACTGCGGTATTTACTATGGGTATGAGAGATCATAATTTATTTTAGAATTCATAGTACTTTTAAAAATTGAATTGAATTTTATTTTAACTTCTTCACGACCATATGAGAAAGGAAGTATTGTGATCGTCAAAAAATCGAATTCGAGATTTTGGTGGATATCGATGTTTCATGACCCGTTGAAGCTGAAAACTTGTTTTCGCAATGATATCCATATATGTGTGCATGCAACTTGTCTTAGAGTTGAAATCATTTTACCTATCGGACTAAAACTTGATGTCGTAAGGATTTCATAAAACTCCCTAGAGGAAATTACTTACCTAGCCCCAAAACAAAGGGTAATTTATTTAGGCTGTAATGATTTTGATTAAAATTAGTATTTTATCACAATTTAATATTGAAAACAAAATAGCTTAGAGGGTACCTTATGTACGTGGATATTTCCAATTTAGATAATATCTTCTCATACGAGCTATCTTATCATTTCAAAGTTATAGGAATACTGAAAATAAAAAAGTTTGCATTTGAAATATATTATTTTGAACAAATATTTTCCAAGATTTGAGAAAATTGATTTTTAAATTGTGTTTTGAGAACTGATAAACTAATACACTCCAGATATTCAGAAGACTCTGTAAATTATAAAATCCAAGACGAGAGGGTAGGAAAATGGTGAGGGGCTCTTGAAATTTACAAAACTAATTGAAAGAGTAAACTATTGTTTGGAAAAATGCAATTTTGTATAGGAAACTAAACACCCTAAAAACGAACGAACATCATATTCAAAGATTATCAAAAACGGGGTGAATTAGTATAGCGATTATAAAAAGAGAGAGAGTAAATCCAGCGCCTAGTTATTCAGTAGCAGTATGCATTTCCCGACTGTGTTATTTGCCTGATTTTCAATCTAATATCGTTTTTGCTAGTTAAAGTGGTTTCTAAATTTTTGAGATCATATACTCTACAAAATTATATGCTGTTCGCATAATCTTTAAATGGCCGTCCTCAATCTGTGTTCACTGTGTGATCAAGTTATAGTTGCCAAAAGTGATATTATACACGTAAAATGACAAATGAAGTTCCTATCTAACATATGATGTATATAAATTTACATGGAAGGGAAGAAAGTATACAATGGTTTTAATGCTAAGCTGTATTGAAAGGATTTTTTTCTACCAGAATACTACCGCATAGAAGGTTGGGAAAAACCTTTCAAAACAGACTTCCTACAAAAATCAGTGTACATAATACTATCTTCTTTTGGTGGCAATTTATATACACAGCATATAAGATAAGAGCTTAAGTTGTCATTGCACTTGTACATAACCTTAGGTAACTGGAAATTGTAAATAAATCTTCTCAAAAATATAAAAATCGTGGGGGAAGGTCCTTGCACTAACTCTGTTCAATTCGAAAAATATTTTCCTTAACTTCAAAGAGAAATAGTACTTTTGCAATTACTTGGCTAAAAAAATATATCTAAGGATAGAGCTATATTACCACCCTGTTCTGTTGGACATGAATGACACCATTAAAAAAACAGGAATGATTACTCTAGTCATCGAGAACTTTATCCGGTTCCCTTATCTTAAATTCTTTTGAATAATCAGATTATATTGATGGCAGGGAGTACAAATTAAAAGTAAAATTTAAATTTCCCCCGAAAATTATTTGATAGCAACTCTAGTATTTACTAATATTTACATTTACCTCATTATTTCTCTCTCTCGTATATATATATATATATATATAAAAATTATTTACTCCCCAAAATCCCCCTCCTTTAGTACCACCAAATCATTCTTCTCTATTCTTACCACCAATTATCTTCCTCCATCATTTCTACCCAATCTTCCTCCTTCTCTCTTCTTACACCTCAATCATCACCCTCTCTTATTACCCTCATGGGTGAGCTGGTGGTTTAGGGGTAAGGCGTCAGACTTTTGTGCTGGGGATACGGGGTTAAATCCTCTATACTGGCACAGATTTAGCTGATAACTAAACCCTTCTTTCACCTCTGACAAGACGTGTATTAATCACAACTTGTGAATGTGTGGAATGCCAGGCCTCCACCGTGGGTTGGATCCCAAATTAAACTGTAAGTCCTTCATTTCATCTCACAATCACCCTACCATTACACATTATCATAAATACGTATAACCTGAACGGGTAGTAAGACGTGGTGCTATTAATAATAAGATTACTCTCACCATCAAATGTCCTCCTCTAATCTTACTCCTAACTACACTCCTCTATTCCTCCAACCATCATCCTCTTTTATTTTCCTCTTCTGTTTTCCCCAGTCTTGGTACTGGACCGCTAGTTTTCCTGGTCTACAGTGACATAGCACAGAAAATAATGACTTAGCAATCGTTACAAAATTAATATTGTTAACTGAGTATCTCGATTGTATTTTGTAGTTGCTATATAGTTTTAAATCTTTTTGGCAAATCACGAATTCCTTTTTACAAAACTCAATTTGGGGAGGACAAGTTTTTTAATTAATAAAATTATATTCAACAAAAGTTGTGTAGCTATTAACATATTTTTGCAAAATCAAATAAATCATTTTGTTAAAGGCGTTTAACGCTAGGGGCGCCACTAGCGTGTCATGTGACTAGAGAATTAAAGACTCTCGGAATACCTTTCCTTTCAACTTATGAACGAATTAAGTTTTATGTATATTTTATCCAAATCCTATTGTGTTTGATTCTTTAATTTTATTACTTACTCATATTACTAATAATAATTTAACCTTAGCATATAACCTTTAGTGTCTAATTCACAGAATGATGTCTAAGTGATGTTAAGAAGAATAGTTTATTATTGTAGGCAATACTGCTATCTAGTAACGATAGTAAACATTTATAGTTGATTTTTTTCTTAGTAGCAAAAGAAGAATGAAAGAAGAGTCGTGAATGACAAACATTATTATTATTATTAGCACCACGTCTTACTACCCGTTCGGGCTATACGCACTTACGCTAATGTGTAATGGTAGGGTGATTGTGAGATGAAATGAAGGACCTACAGTTTAACGTGGAATGACAAACATTCCTGACTCTTTCAAGAGCGAATGAACGAGAGCGAAAAAGTTGTGAATAATGGTGGCGTGAATGTCTCGCTCGCGAAGTGAGAGTCGTTCGTTCACAGCTCTCGTTCAAGAGTCGTTCAATTTGAATGACTCGCTCACGAGCGACTGCTCACTAACTTGGATGAAGACAGCCATTTTGAGTTAGTGTGTTTCGAGAGAATTTTGTTAGTGAATTACTGTACAAGGTAAAATCAATTTTTATTAGTAAAATATAGTGATTTATTATTTTATATTCTTAATAAGGGGTCAGAGATAATGATTAAATTATCAAAGTGTATTTCAATATATACTTGAGCATGTGTTTAAAATACTTTGCGTCGCGAATTATTTATTAATTTATTATTCACCCTGACAAAGTGTAATAATATTAAATAGAAATATATGTGGAATAATTGGAATAGTTTTACTGTATTGTATAGAACATTAAAGATGCCTACTATAACAATACCTAGTATGGCCTACTTCTGGTTTCTAGAGTTGATAGGCTATAGTCTAATAATTTATGACGTAGTTATATTGAATATTCATATTTTGTGTTGATGTATAATCCTTCTTAGCACCACGTCTCACTACCCGTTCGATTTACACGCTTATGTAATAATTACGCTTATGGTTTTAGGGATTAGGAAGGTTATATTTATACTAAGTATACTCATATTTGCGTGGAGGGAGAGTGGGAATAATTTTTGAAAAAAAACCACCTCATTAAAACCAACCGAGGTTTGAAACTTTATCTCCTCGTCATAGGCAGTCTAGTCTACCGCGAGAGTAGTGTGTTAGAACATTCGGCCACCGGAGCGGGTGATGTATTTGTTAGTGCTAACCTATATTGTAAGATAAATAGTAAGATTAATCTGGTAAATGTTCGCTGTTTTGATCCTATATGCAATCACAACAATTTATTCATGAATAAAAGTCATTGTTTCAAAGAGTTCAGGGTTGGAGCGATCAGACCGGAGTCCGGACTAAAGATAAAGGCCAGGGCCAGATACATCCAAAGAACGTCGGCATTCTTTGCCTCCCCCTAGTGGTGGCACATTATATTTATTTTTGGTGGGGCCAGGTCAAAGCTTACCGGTAATAATTTTTTCTTATTAATGTTTTCTTATTTATTAAAATCTTTTAGAATTATAAAATCAATAAACAAATCTACAAATAGAAAGAATAAAATAATACGGGGTTCGATCTAAACTTCCCAAGGGATGACACTATTTTACTGTTCTTCACACTGGCAAACATATCGATGAGACTGTTGTTGAAGTTTGGAAATTCAGAAATTTCTTCCTTATTTATAAAACAAAGATCCAGTGAATTTAACCGGTCTTGCCCCATGGTGTTCCTAAGGAACGTTTTGATTCTTTTCATCGCATTGAAACTAGGCTCATACCGTGGAATATATCCGTGATCCAAATGTTTTAAACCTATATACATTTTTCGAGTAAATTAAACATTCCTCGTGATTTTTAATTCTTTCACTTAAATGTTTAAGATCCTTACAGCCTACTGTAAAAATATATATATTATAATGAAGTGTATTGTCTTTTATAGAAAAGAGGGGGAAATATAAAAAAAAAACATCAATATACTCGTATTTCTTAACTTTAAGTTCAGTGACTTCATTAAAAAAAGTACAAAATTGATAATAAAATAAAAATTGACTAGTTCAGTTTTAACATGAATATAATACTTTGGGTTAAAAACCAACCTTTACATTTAACAACAAAATAATCATCTCGGGGTAAAATAAAAATAAAATAATACATAAAATTGATCATTTGACTCTCTTATGACCTCTGGGCCATGTCGGGAAAAAATACCTTAATTGGACCTAGTTAACAATGAGCTCACCTTGTGTACAACAATAGTGGTCTCCAAAGTTGGTATCCGCGGGAACCGCTTACAGGTGAGACACAGCTAAATAGGTGGTTACTCTTTGGATGACAACAATACAAAATACAAAAGGTGAAAGCTAATAATGTACCTAAGAAATAAATGTACAACACAAGGAAGTTGAATTGGAGAATATATGTATAATTTTTGCAAAATTTAAGCTTCAAATAGCCCTGCCCAATAGACGTATATTAAAATACAAAGTTAAAATTACATTAAATATAAAATGAAAAATGTCAGTATTATTCAAAGTGAACGCATCATTTTTTTTTGTTAAGATATTTAAATCATAACGAAAGAAAATAATATAAATATGTTTAGAGTCAGATCTAAGCAGACTTATTAAACAAGCAAATATTTAATAAAACAAATTAAAATCCTTTCAAGATATGTGTATAGTAAATTTCCTTAATGAGGTTAGTCGCTGAACACTAAAACAAAAAATATTAAATGAGGTAATTGCATTTCGTCGAAATCATGACTCTGGAAAAAATGTTACATTTACATAATCAATTATTGTTGAAACAGAATATTACGTTTAAAAGAAAAATTCTAATGTCAGCGAATTAAGTTAAAATTAATGTTAATATTTAGATTTGGTGCAATAAGTGTTAAAAGATGAATGGTGTCTGGTCTAAATTGTAGTATATAACAAAGGACGAATCACAATTAAAATAAGGGTTGATATCATCTCATGTTAATGAAATCTTGTATGTAGTCTTCAAGGTTTAAGATGTTAGTGTATCAGACAAACTCATAAGTCATAGTCGTGATATGGGAGTTATTAAAGCTGTCCCAAGTCGTTATACCACCTCTTACAGTCGTTTGGGACACCTTTTTTTTTGTGTGTAATTAACACTAATAAAACTTGTCATTCCAATGAATTTACACAAGTCTGTGTCGTTTGAGATCCAAGATTCAACGCCCGGCTCATTATCACATCGTCCACCTCTCCGCATTTCTCGTCGAAAAAAATCATTTTAAAAATGAATATAATGAGATTTATTTAAATGTAGTATGGCATCTGGCTGCATGGCGTGCTAGTTGCATCAAAATAAATAAACACTTAGGAGTCAATTAAAACTAAATAAAATATAAATCGACAGAGTTAAAATTCTTACACTACCCTTGTCCACAAACCCACGCCACCAAATAATCAACAATAAAAACAAAATAAGGTGTGTTTTTCTTCACTCACAGTTAACCACAATGTTTTTTTTAGCAGTCCAAGCATTAATAAAAGTTCTCTTTTTCTTGCCATTCGCCTGCATAAGTGTAAAGCCACTGGGTTGATGTGTCCCTAACCGTTTAATTCAACGTTTTTCTTGCTGATTTAATGAAAAAACTGAGATTTTTTAAATAAATAATATACCTACTTTATTAATTTTAATTAATCACTTTCACTCGTCACCATATTTATTGGGTCTTTAACACATACTAAGATAATCACAGGTACATGCTAAAACAACACAAATAAACAATCTTTATTGAATCGCAGGTTCGCTCAGACTGGCTCGATTAGCTACTGTTGAGCTCGCAGTGGAATTACCTTGAGATTTATCTCCCAAAGACTGACGGGGCTCATCTGATAGGGGTTGGCCTGTGTCAGCTTTTCTTTTTAGTCAGTGCTGGTACAGTCGCGTGACGATTGGATCGAGGAATGAATCCTCTTGGGACTGGAATAGTTACTAATATAACCTATAGAATAATTCACTGCATGTAGAGAATGGTATATTAATGTTTTTTTTTACAAAATATGTTATGTATTAAAAAGAAATAAAAAACATGTTTAATGTTCAAAAAGTGTTGATGGGTCTGGGCCCCTGTAACCTCTATGAATGGGCCTTTCCCATCTTATCTTTATGAGCTGGCAATGCACACAAGAGCATACTCTGGCAGTGTGCGACTTGTGCACCGGTCGTATTAGTTTGCGTAGTATTGGGATATTTGGTGTGGTGTATTGTGTTGAGGTCATTGATGTTGTTGGTGTAGTGTTGTTGGGATCGTTGTTGATGTCTTGAGTACTATGGTTGGGGTTGAATGTGTTCTTATTGATAGTTTTTGAGATTATTTATGTTTGTATTTTATGAAGAGTTGTTAGGATCGTGATATTTCTTCGTGTGTTGTGGGGTCTTTTGTCATAGTTTGTGTTGGTGTGCTGTATTTATGTATTTGGTGTGTTGTATTTTTATGTTGAGGTATCAAATTATATTTTGGTGTATTTTACGTTTTGGTTTATTTTGTTGTGATTGTAAGTGTGTGTTGTGTTATTGGTGTGTTATCAGTTTGTTATTGGTATGTAATAAGTGTGTTATTGTTGTGTGGTGTGTTATTGGTTTATTTTACATTGCGACTCATGTTGTTTTGATTGCGCATGGTGTTTTATTGTTGTGTAGTGTATAGTGTGTGTTGTGTGTTATTGTTATGTTTTTCTAATACCCGTCCCGCTTATTTCAATCAGGTCTACATTACCTAACGGCATTTCAGTTTGCGACTCCTGGTATAGGCCATTGTGTCCAATAAACATTAGCATGTACTTTTCGTGAGTATTACGTAAAAATTGTGAGATTTGTTTTCATACAAGCTAGTCATAACTTATTTTTAAAAATCCAACAAACGCAAACTTATTAGAACTATTGTATTTTTTTTAATACAACTATAAAATTAAACATAAATTCACCCAAATCAAAGTAAGAACGTAAATATTTAAACGAATGTGATTATCACAATAGGGTACCAACAATATTTTATCATTCACCATTTTACAATTTTTATATTAAAAACCACCCCTATCTAATAAAACTTAATCTTTCATGAGTCTACAAGTTTTTACTGAAAATATATTGCACTAAAATACTAATAAGTTCCTTTACTACTAGTATCTTGGTCCTTCCATTGCTACTTGAAACATTTTTTTAATAATTTATTTTTCCCAACTATTACTAAAAAATAAATTCCATATTAACACAACGCTTTGTGCAAACCATAGTGGAATATTTGCTGTGTCTACAAAACAATATAAATAACAGTAGTTACACACTTTGTGTTGACCACAGTTAACATTTTGTTGGGCCTAAGGAAAAGAACATTTACACAACTATTTGTACGAACCACAATACATATTTTGCTTAGCCAACATATTAGTGGGAGCAACAAATTACTAAAAAAAAGTAATAAGTTTAACACTACTTTTTTGCGAACTATAAAAGATTTTGAGAAGATTACAAAATAATTTTGTACTGTATTCAAAAATTAGTTGACAATTTTTGTTGTTGATACAACAAAACATTTTCTTAGGTACATTTTGACAACATTATTTTGTAGTCTACACCACCTTTTGTGTAACGTGTACAAAAAAAATAAAAAAATCCTGTGAACTCCCTTCATTTCCGCGATGTTGGTAAGAGACTAAACAGAAAACCGGCCCTACCTCCATCGTAACGATCTTTCCGTCACGATGTTACAACATTGGCCGGTAATCGATAGCAGGATGAATATTTTATCCAGTACTTGCGTTAGTCCATCCTAGTCGTTTTTACAAAGAGGATATAATCAGGACGGTGACTGACTCAAGGAGGATATAGTCAGGATGTTTATTGGTTCAAGGAGGATATACTCATGAGGGTAACTACCTCTAGGAGGATACAGTCAGGAGGAGAACTTCCTATGAGATAATATAGCCAAAGGGGGGCGGGGGGAGGATTGCCTCTAGGAAGATATAGTCGGGAGGGGAACTTATTCTTGGGTGATATGGTTAGGAGGGGGACTACCTCTAGGAGGATACAGTCAGGAGGAGAACTTCCTATGAGATAATATAGCCAAAGGGGGGCGGGGGAGGACTGCCTCTAGGAAGATATAGTCGGGAGGGGAACTTATTCTTGGGTGATATGGTTAGGAGGGGGACTACCTCTAAGAGGATACAGGCAGAAGAGGGAGCTGCATCAACTTAGCATGGTGTGAACTTAAAAGAGGGATTAAAGTCTTGGTTAATGACTGTTTCAGTCGTAGATATTTGCTGGAAATAGTTCATTAAAGGG
Organism: Timema douglasi; assembly: GCA_901482245.1. NCBI lineage: Eukaryota > Metazoa > Arthropoda > Insecta > Phasmatodea > Timematidae > Timema > Timema douglasi. The sequence continues at coordinate 112,065 of CABEEJ010001115.1, read as the reverse complement.
TAGGTTAAGTGAGTACAATTTGTAAATAAATCACGTATACAATAATGCACTTTGTTTTTATAGCTTTGTAGGAATTCTACATATTCAGATGTATATTTACAGATTATTTTACTATTTTCTTTTTATAATCCAATAATTGTCTATTTCATAAATAATCGTAGGGTAGAAGACTTTATTAAAGAACTGAAATAGCATTTTCTCGGAGAGATAATATACAAATACACTAAAGAGAAGCCACTCCCAACAGAGCTGGTTGTAGTCGAACACTAATCCCCCTGGGTAAGAGACAAACCTACTATCTGGCTCAGATAACTGAAATCTTGATTCCCACGTTCTCTGAAAATAGAGAATAAAATATGATTGATTGGCGAAGCAACTCACATGCTGCATGGTGACCCATGATGCATTGCAACGCAAACTTTAACAGCTGATTATCAACAAATTTTATTTTTTAGAGGATATTCTTATAGATCATTCTGCTGCTGTACGGTTTCAAACTATAATGCTGTGTCATGGCACAATCCAATACATGTTTACACACACTTTCCATTAACGGGTCATTTCAAATCTCCTGACAACGGCAAACGGAGTTGTCTGCTTGCATCTGGCTCTATTGGACATGCGTTGTCAAATGCGAATGCGTACTGATTTGGCAGAGTGGACGAAGTAGAGATGTGTTGAATTTTATTTGAACCGCTCGCACTAATGAGGTGGAAATCTTGTGATTGGCTTAGAGTTCATAACGTGACTCCGTTTCTGTTCTGTGAACGTGTGAATCCACAGTGGGTATCACATAGCTCTGCATTATCAACCTCATATTTCCCTCCTTAGTTCCTCTAGAGACAGTAAGTTATACTTCTAGGTCACTCTTGGCTTCATATTTGTGGTTTATGTTCCTTTCCAGTCTACATCCTCCGAGTGGTCATAATGATGTCCACCCCTGACTATTGTAACACAGCCCTTTTTTCACAAGGCGCTTCATTATGGGTTTGGAAGGAGGAGAGTTAGGAAGGGCAGGACATATTCCACAACTTATTGTGATCATGCACCAAGACATAAACAAATGGGCCAATTTGTTCAGTAACAGTTTAGTTATTTTATATGAACAAGAACTACATAGACCCATAAGAAAATAAATGTGAATACATTTTCCGCCGGATTAATACTAAGGTATAGATTTGTTTATATCTCAAAATAAATATTTCCTTTTAATTTGTTCTGAACAAATTGTTTCTTTAAGTTTGTTGTGTTTATTCGATATTAAAAATATATATTAATTTTAGACTATATTAAAATCAGTGGAAGTGGAACCTTATTTGCTTAGAAGAGGAGAAACTAACAAAAGAAAGGGTTTATTTAAGGGCTTCTACTCCCAAGACAAAGGGGGTTTCGGGGTTCCTCCCCCAGAAAAAAGTTTGAAAATTGGTTACCCCTAGATAATATTGGAAGTGGTCCTAACCTGGAAATATTTTAGATTTTGGATACCTCTAGAAGATCCTTAAAGGGGTTCTCCCCTGAAACTTTGGCAAAATTAAACTCCTTTATAAGCCATTTGGAGTGGTTCTCCCCAGAATTTATTTGAAATTTAGATACCCCTAGGAACTATTTAGGATACCATTCCCTTGTAAATGTTGGGAAAATCAGATGCCTATTTTAGAAGACATTTTAAGTCATCTTCCTCCTAAAAATGTTTGAGAATTGGGTGCCTCTATAAGTTAATTGGAGTGGTACTCACCTGGAATTATTTTGAAAATTAGATGTCTGTAAAATATATATATAGTAGGCCACTCCAGAAATTTTTTAAAAACTTTGATGCTTTCAGAATTTATTTAAAGTGGTCCTGGCTTGGACCTTTTACAAAATAATATGCCTCTAGAGAAAGCTATTTGCAATGACCTTCCCTCAAAAATGTTGAGGATTGGATGCCTCTAGAATGTCTTCTCCCGTAAATTTTGATGGTCGATTGAATCTAGAAACTATTTGTAACGGTCCTCGCCTGATTTTTTTTAAATTGTATGTTTTTAGAACCTAATCGGAACTTAAAATAATATTTTTGTTCAGTTTAATATTCAAGAATATCAGAGAGGAAAGAAATAAATCTATAGGGGGGGTAAATGTTTTATTCCAGAGGAAGGCTTCGTTACAGGGGTTCAATTCCTCCCATGTCATTGAAATAACCGATACTTTTAAAGAGCCATTAGTTGAGACACCGCTAGTTTGACTGCCAGAGTTAGGTGCTCGATAGTGTTCTGGACTAGAAGCTGAGGGATCAGTTCACAATCTTCAAGTCTTGTTTTTCACCCCTCTCTTCAGACAACTCAAATACAATAATAATATTAATGACGATACATTCCACATCGTTCAAAGTATATTCAACACGGGGACTAAGCAAACTCCAGTCTCGTCTAATCTGGTTTGGCGGTGACGGTGAGATAGGAACTTGAATCCCAGCCGGGTGTACTGAGGTTTTTTTTCCTAAATGGTTTACACACTATCTCTCCACGAATATTTGTGTACTTTTCTTATACATTCTATCTTCCTCATCCCTGCCCCTGATTTATTATTTATAGCCCCGGCGGGATAGGAAGAGGCTGTACGATAAAAAGTTTTATGAAGGTAAAAAAAAAAAACTGAGTGAATTTTCTGTGTTGACAACTCAAGTAAAGTAAAACACTTTCATATTTACAGAAACATATTATATAATACTAATTATGCGAATTCATTTCGAGTATTTAGTGAAAAATATCCTACTGTTACAATTAAAACTAGTGGTGAAGCCATATTAGATGATACTTTTGGAAATGTAAGGGAAAGTAAGTTTGAAGCACAAACTATAAACATCACCTATACTTCATTCACGGTAGGAGTTTACCTCTGAAAGGTCTTTTTTCTTACCAATATCCTACTATATAATAGAGTTCTGGTAAGGGAAAAAGTCCTTTCACAGGTAAACTCCTACCGTGAACGAACTTTAGTAATTCGATGATTTCAATTTGAAATTCTTTGTCAATCCGTTGAAATTTTTCAAGGCCAAGTTGTGTGTCAAGAAACTAAACATATTTGAATTGACAATTAGTTTGTAATTCTGGTTCGATAAGATATTTTCGACGATAAAATGTTAATTTGCCATACTGAAATAGAATGGTTCGTTGATACAATCCTTTAGGAATAAAGCGTTCTTGAACATATTCCATTGCCTAGAAGAACTTGCCCAAAAGCCTAGGCTTGTGTGTATGCTCCCACCCCTCATCTTACTGACCATCTGGGATATACGTATTTAATAACACTAATTGAGTAGGGACGAGGAGGGTAACATTTTTATGAGATTTAATCACCTTCACAGGGATGTAAAGTGATGATCCCTTTAGCACATCTGGTCTGGATCCAAGCCCCAATTTCTCCAAAATAAACTTGAAACAAAACAAAATAGACTTGATGAACTTGGCATTTAGTCCTCGTTCCTACAGGTGCGGGTAGTTCTGAACTTATTTTAAATACCTGAGATAGTAACACCATTATTATTATTATTAGATATATTTCGCAATCTCCCTCTTGCACACACCTTGTTTTCCCCCCGTCATGGACAAAGTTATTCCTGGAGGTTTTATGTTGAACGAACTGGGGTTGAAGGGAACGCGAGCTTATATCAATATTGTTTCAATTTTTATAACACAATAAGAATAGGACAGGCACAATATCCAGTCCCCAGTAATTAATTTATCAATGTGTAAGGGTATACCCACATTTCACCAATGATACATTTTCGGCCATGCCAGGAATCGAACCTGGGACTTTTAGTTTAATAGGCAGACATGGTACTGACTTAGCCAAGATGTCAATAATCTGAAACTAAACGTATCCAATGGAGAAACTATTTTACTTAAAATTATTTTTTGGTTAAATATAAACATTGTAAAAATACGGACCTTAACACTAGAGTGGACGCGCTGGAGTATGAATTACCCAAATATTATATTTGTTAGTGTGGAAACACTGTCAGGCGAGTAAAGAGCGTGTTACTTTTAATACTGCTTCAATGTGACCTTGAGTACTTTGATTTTGGTTGGAAGAACAGATTAGAAAATTCAAAAATTTCAACATTGATAACATAAAACTACGTATTATTTCATAGGTGTTGATAATATCTATCAACATTTTCAGATGCAGATAACCTGACTTGATGTAAGAATATTTTTAAATTGTTTTCGTAACTTGAGAAACTACAAGATACTGTTATTTCCATTAAACTCAGATGGTGTAGTTGGGATTAAATTTATTTAACTAATCGTCTGTTTTTGAGGCATGAAATACTCCACGGACCTGTTCAAGTAAAAAGAGTTTTATTATTCTTTGTCAAATTGGTTTTTGAATAAATTATTTAATCCTCAGTATAGCACAAGCTAACTATTAACTACATCTTTTATTTTTGCTCACCTACTGATGCAAAGGTCCTGGATTTGATTCCTGGTGGGACTATTAAGTTATTGGTGAGTTTACAGTTTGAGATCTGATTGTTTTTTGTTAATGAGTAATAATATAGTTAGGTAGTCTTTGCCGATGTAACAAAGAGGCTTTAGAACGTGCATATGCTCATAAAAATAATATAGTAGAAACTAGATTATCTAAAATAAAGGGGGTGGACTTTATTTCAGATAAACACAATTTGGAATAATTTGTAAATTGTAGTTGTGGTTGTAAAAATAAACATTTATTCAGAAACACGTTTTATGATTGTAAAATGTATACAATATTTAAGATACAAACAAATCGGGAAGACGTAAGCCAACAACCTGGTTTCCCAGAATTACAGTATAGATTAATATTGTAATAGAGTACTCCATTGATTCTAAGTAAATACATAAATAACTTCATCTCAACTATCAAAAACCAACAACAAAATACGATATTTCTGTTAATCAAAGTTCTACTGTAATAAAATAATACCCTCTTTAGATGATGCCTCCTGTAGGATTTGTTTAAATATTGCAAGCATTTTCAGATGGGGACCGAGCACGAATTTAGTTCCCAACTAAACAATAAATCTTTAACTTCTTTTCTCTAAGAATTATGTTTGTTTTGAATGTATTTTATCATTGTAATTTTTACTACAAATTTTCAAAATAAAACCCTATAAAGTTAATTTTTGGGGTAATATTAAGAAATTATATCCTTATTATAAAAAGTTCTATATAAGAAATTATGTAATTTCTATTTATGATTGATTATTAGCACCGCGTCTTACTACCCGTTCGGGTTATACGCACTTACGCTAATGTGTAATGGTAGGGTGATTGTGAGATGAAATGAAATTTCTATTTAGTAACACAATAAAAAAAGATTGACCCACTTCAGTGGCCGAGCAGTCCAAGGAGTCACTCTAGTGTTAGGCTTCCCTGCAGTTGACGGGGAGATTGTGGTTCGAATCCCGGACAGGTATACTGAGGGTGGGTTTACCTAAAAAATTTCCCGCTCTCCTCCCACGTAAATGTACGTAGACTACCACTAAAATGTTTCCTACCTCATCATTACCCAATTAGAGTAGTTAAATAATCAAATATACGTATAACCTGAACATGTAGTGAAACGCGTCGATAAATATATATATATATTCAATAATTAGTTTGATTTATTTAGAGAGATGTGTTTAAACTTACTTTAATTAAAATAAAACATGGAAAACAAAATATTTCATTCACACAAGTATCATTAGTTTGAACACTGATTGGGCTATAAAGTACCCAGAGCACCTGCTAGTGTTAAGGTGGGAATGTAGGGAACTAGAGGAAAGGCCAGTGTTCTTTCAGTTTTTATAGTAAAACTTTTTTTGGTCAAAATAAATCAAATATGCTTATATAAAAACATAGAATTTGATTTTATTCACATGGTGACATCAATATTTCTTGAATATCCATCAAGGGTGTCCTGGAATTTAATGAAAACTTTATACCTTAATTTAACTTAAAAAGTTTGTCATATAATGTAGCTATGCTCATGACTAGGGCTGGTAGGTTTTATGACCTTAAGAATCACGAAATATGCATGCAAATACGCCCTTAAAAATATATGACCTAAAAATTAACAAATATGCCCTAAAAATGTATGTCAATGATAATGAGTGTTATCAAAAATATGGCTCAAATCAAGGAAGTAACTTGCAGTAAAAGAAATTAGCTGTCAAATATTTAATTACTGATCTGACAAGCTCACAACTAATTAATTCAAAGAAACATTCTAAAGACAACTTGGGAGAGACTTTACAATATAAAATGCGAAACACGAGATAAATTATAAATATCAATTATTTAAGTAGTTTGGATCGAAATATGACTTAATTCTCCCCGAATTGTGGAAATATTACTTAAAATTGAGAACTGCTTAAAATATATACCTTAATGCAAAATAAAATGTGTATATTTGGAGTCAGGGTATCATAAAACATGTTTATAGTTGATTAAGCACTAAACTCGAGGTGAAACTAGATATATATGATATGTCATAAACATCCGAGCCCTACTCATGACAGACATTCAAGAACTGTTGATATCACCACAGGAAGAAAATTAAACTCTATGATCGTACTGAAGCAATATTTTATTTGTCTTGGCAAAAATGTTTTGTTATAAAAACTGCAAAAAAAAACCGTCCTTTTCTAGCGTTTCCTGTATCCCCACCTTAAATATGCCAGCGCGTGTGCCTGAGGTAGGCTCCCTTCAAACGAATTTCGGAAGAGAGAGAACGTCAGTTCCGGTGACCACAGAAATCTCTCATCCTTGGATAGTAGGACTTCACATCTGCAAGGGGGAATGTTTATGTTTATTTGCGCGAACACACGCAGAAAGGCTGCCAACCAAACACGTTATTTTTACCAGTGTAAATAATTAGAGTCGAGGGCAGGTTCTATTAGCGCGAGTGCCTCCGTTCCTGGTACGATACTCACAACACCTTAATGCATGCGTGCGGTAATGCCTTCACACGCTCACCCTCGGGGAGTTGTTTGTCTTACCACTCATCCTGACTGTCCGGTAATACCTTCACATGCTCAACCTCGGGGAGTTGTTTGTCTTAACACTCATCCTGACTGTCCGGTAATACCTTCATACGCTCAACCTTAGAGAGTTGTTTGTCTTACCACTCATCCTGACTGTCCGGTAATAC
>CABEEJ010001115.1:83354-102471 GCA_901482245.1 Timema douglasi | reverse complement strand
GAAGAACACTTACCTTTTATTAAACATATTAATTATCCTTCTAAGAAGTTGGTTTAACTCTTGTTATATTTATTTTAAACGTCAACCATGATTGTTTTTAACGCATGCGCAGTTCTATCAAACAAGTGAGTAGCGGAACTGATCGTAAAAGAAGAAACAAAGCTCGATGTAAATAACTCAAAACGAGCGCGCTTTTCAATTTTGACAGATAGAAATAAACATTTCATTATTTTGTGAAAACATTGTTCACCTTCATTGGGTTATATTTCAATATTTATATTAAACCTGCATTTTTATTTGATTTTTATCCCTAGTCCATAGCAAACATTTTATCTTTTGTTTTTTTATATATTAGTTTTCTCTTTGGACTTGGAAGTATGAATAGAACATTTTTAAATTTGATTTTTGGAAGATTTTCAATAGGAGACGAGGTCTTCTTCTTCGGGGTTGGTTTAACATGGAGCCAAATCTGTAGATCTCCTAATTAAAATTATTTTAAAGTGAATTAAAGGTTGTAAATTAAAGTACAAATGGTAAAATGGAAAGCTAAGTGTGTGCACAAGAACTAGATTGTTTATTTTCGTTTCAAATTGCGTAAGAATTCGAATTACTAAAGTGTAACAAATCTGAAGTTGGTGTCAATATGGACTAATTCAGGGGTGAGGCCAAGCCAACTCTTCAACTATAAATTATTATTATCATTTTTTTTTCTCCTATAAAAATAAGAATTCATTTACTTTCAGAAAGACAGACTAATGCATAGAATTAATTAACATTTAATTTTTATGTCTAATTATTAATTTTTTTTATTATATATATTTTTTGTTTCAACAATACTGTTCTATACTTTGTCAAATTAGAATTAGAATTACCCGGAATTCCTTAGGTAGGCTTGGGATGTGGTAAAAGGGGAAACAATAATAAATCCACAAAAGTGCCAACAATTGTTATTTTATACATTTATTTTTTTTATTTTAGTATAAATTACATTTTGTTCCAACAATCAATTTTATCTAAATTGTTCATGTTTTAGCTTTAAGTTTACCCAGTGGTCTCGAGTATTGAGTCTCATAGTGCCACTGACTGAATTAGCCGAGGTAATTTTTTTTTCTTTTAATTATTATTTTTCTCCTATATACTAGGGGTGGCACCCAACAAAAAACACAATCTTTATACATCTCGATGTTAACTATTGTTGTTACAGCATAAGATGTCAGAAGACACGTGATGCTAGACAAAGTAAATTATATATAAAAATATATAGATAATACATATTTCTCTCACACCGTAACATTTTTTTTCATTACAATAAAATTTACTTTTTTAATCGTATTGTTTTTGAAGTTAAGTTTTTTTTCACTAAGGATGTTGACATTATTAAATTTTATGAAATGCAGTCTTCTTGGTATTTTTAATGTTCAATGTGGCCTTTTTGATCAAACGAGTTTGACACGACTAGCTTGCAATTGAGTGTATTGTCGATGATTTAGAGGCCTGATTTTCGAATACTGGCTGGATGCACCGGGGTAGGAGGCTGGGAAGATACACACATTATTTATCATGAGGTTTTATCCTTCCTCTAAACTGGCCACGGGGTATATAGGTCAGTGCGCCTGAAAACGAACCTAGGAGTACCAGGTTTGATTACCAGCTGGTACCTTGGGTATCTTACCCGGAAGGGGAACGATCCAAATTGTCACCAGGGTTTGGTTAATTAGGCTTAAGTTAGGTTAAATACCACTTCTGGCGCCACACCTTCATTTTACTATCATCACATCATATCATTGCGTGTGTGACTTATAGACAACCTCTAAGGTATACATTGGGCAACGTTCTGTTCCCATAGAGAGACTAAAAGCTTACAGACCGGTACATAATGACCGAACTAAATATTGAATATTTCACGTTCAAATATTCTATCCGCTAAAAGAAAAAAAAATATTCCCTATCCACGATAATACTAGTGCTTTTCTTCTAAACTTCCCTACTTATCACCTAATTCTTTAACTAAGTCTTCAAATATCTTCCTGATAGCATATATCAACTATATAAACGGTAACGCAACCGTAACCCGCTTCAATGGCAGCATGATTTAAAGCGTCAGACTCGCAATAGACTTGCCAGTGACGGATATATCAGGGCTGGAATCCCAGTCACGTATATTGAGGCTGATTTTCCCCAACGTCGGCCTGGCTCATATTCAGGCCCTCTGCTAATATTTCATATGGCCCCCCCAACCCATATTTATCAACTGTAGTTTTATCATAAAATTTATAAACAAATTACCAAAGACAGTTTGTTTTTAGTATTGATTCCCATGATTATGATACACCCCCGCTAAACCAGAATTAGGATACTTGACAGGGGAATAACTTCCAATCTAATATAATCAAATCAATTTTTTAATAGCACTCACACAAACTAAGCTTAAAAACACCTAACCTAACTGTTAAAATAAAATAAAATACCAATATTCGAAATAACTTCAGTTCACACAACTAATAATAAATAAAAATGTACAGCTTCGTAAAATGTAAAAAGAAAAAATAATGTACCCCTTTAACTTTAGCAAGAATATATTTATTAATTAATCATTAAAAAGCTTATAACTCTGGATAATATTAGAGAGTATACAAATGAATTTGTAAAACCATGTTTATAAAGCAGTTTCAGAATGTATTACAACAACGTGGAATGTTATATATTTTGCGCAGTAACGATACATTCGGGAATTTTTAGTTGATTTACATAATAAACGAATATAACAGCACCAAATTAAAATGTATAGTCATTGAACAAAAGTATACAAAAATTCTGGGAACAAGCATTGAGAGCAAGAATAACTTTTTCTTGTCAAAGTAATAACTTAAGCTCTTCATTGGATGCTGCTATTTAATTTATTTTTCATGTTTGTTTATGTCGTGAAAATTGCATTTTTCAACATATATTAACAAGAGTGGAGACAAAAAATTGCTTGAGAAATATCTTAATCTATTTTTGAGAATTTAAAGCTTAGAAAAAAAAATCCCTTTCATGCGCTACTTGCGTACAGTCATTATAAATTTGAAAGCGACGGCGTTTAGGTTCGTGAAGAATTCGGATCGCGTTTACATTAATGTAAAACAGAAAATGCTCAACGTTAACACATAGAGCATTTTTAGAGGCTGGAATCTTTCATACAAAGTTCGAAATTAACATCTTGGTCTTAGATATCATCAAGCTCGTCTTCATCTTCAGACTCACTCTACCTAATATCACTGATGAGGGAACTGCAGGTTTTATGGAGGAAAGCTTTATGTTCGCTCTCTCTCTCAGTTAACTTTTGGTCAATCTCTTCTTTCTCATTTATGTCATATTGGGGTTTGCCGGGGTAAGAAGGAGCTACTGGCAGTAGTAGAGTTTCGAAATAAATTGTCTTGTATTTATGAACAATTTCTCGTCATATTTTTGTTTATTGGAATTTGTATTTCAGTAAAATCGTCTTGCCTATTTACAAGAGATTTTGTAATGTCCCTGATTTGACCTTAAATAATATTTTAAAGCATTGACAATATTCTCCTCTTTATTATATATTTATATTGTAATAAAAAATATATATAATATAATAATAATAAACTTATAATATAATAGAATAGAATAATAGTTTTAAATGAAAAAATATTGAATTCTTTTATCTATATAATTCGTGTTTTTGTTGGGCGCCACCCCTGGTATCTAGGGGAAAAATAATAATCAAAAAGGAACAATACATTTACCTCGGCTATAAACTCAGTGGCACAACGACTCTCAACCTCGAGACCACTGGGTGAACTTAAAACTAAAAAAGAACATGAACAATTTAGATTTTTAAAAAAAAAATGGATTGTTGAAAAAAAAATGTGATTAGGGCTACAAATAAAAATAAATGTATAAAAAAAAACAATTGTTGGCACTTTATGAATTTATTGTGGTTTCCTTTTTGTCCACATCCAAATCCTACCTATGGAATTCCGATTAATTATAATTCTAATTTAATAAAGTATAGCACAGTATTGTTGAGACCAAGAAGAGAAAAAATATATATACAATCAAAATAAATCAATAATTAGACATAACATATAATGTTAATTATTTTGTTGTATTAGTCTGTCCTTCTGGAAATAAGAGTTCTGGTTTATTAAGAAAAGAGAAAAGAAATGATTACAATAATCATTAATTGAATAGTTGGTTTGACCTCACCCATACTGAAAACACCATCTTCATAAATTTTGTTTCATTTGAAATTCTTCCACAATTTAAATAAACACAAACATTGCAGCTCTTACACACTCTCTTAGCTTCCTTTATTTACTAATTTCACTTTAATCTTTCACCTTTTAACCACTATAAAAATAATTTAAATTGGGAGCCCACATTCATTTGGCTCCATCTTGGACCACCAAAACCAGGAAGAACTCTCTCTACTATTCAAAACCTTCTAATCTTTTTTCAAATTTAAAAATGTTCTATTCCAAGTCCAAAGAGAAAACAAACTATGTATAAATAAAAACGAAAATGAATTGTTGGCTATAGACTAGTGATAAAATAAAAATGAAATGTAGGTTTAATATAAGTATTTAAATATAGCCAATTGAATAAGAATAATGTTTTTAATAAAGAATTAAATGTCTATTTCCTTCTGTCAAAATTAAAAATCGCGCTCGTTTTTATTCCTTCCAAATCACGAAGTTCACTCCTCACTCGTTTGATAGCACTGGCTATGCGTTAAAACAAAGATGGCCTACCTTCAAAATAAATAGTCAATTACACTTCTTAAAAGAATAATTAATATGCTTAATAAAAGGTAAGTGTTCTTCCTTAAATCAAAATTCCTTATTTAAATTATTTAAAACAATGTTTTACGTTGTTCCCTCCGTCCTTTTACTTAGTTTAATATATTCAAACATTGTCATTAGTCAGGCTGGCAACATGCCGGCGAGCTTCGAATATTTCACGGAAATTTAAATTATAATTGTTCACAAAAGTAGAAATAAATAGGGAAATACAAGGTAGGGTGGCAAATAACATCATAATATATATAGTTTTTATTTGAATTTTATATTTTATTAATTGGCGCTTAAAACAAGTCTTCTTCTAAATTATTCACATATGATAGTTACCAGATTGTAACTAGGAAATTACTAGTTATTTCTTGTTGTTAAGTTCACGCCCTGAAGTTAGGAGGCATCAGCTACTGTAACTAACTTCAGTTTGTGACATAAAGTTGAATCAAAATTACAATGTAAAAGTCTTTTAAAATTAACTTCCTGCTCTGGAACAACCTAGAACATTGTAAATGTTCAATTATAGGCAGTGTCTGGTTCTCGGTCATTATATATGCTTCTATACGTTTTCACGAACTAAACATTCTAGTAAGTTCCATTGGGCTGAGTTATATCCAGGGTGGTGTAATCTCAGAGCTTACTGTGATGTCAGTCATTGTCTCGGACGGACGTGTGTTAGGGCTCGTCTAGATTGTGTGCAACATGGTCATTTTTCTATCCAAGTATCAATAATTATCATTGAATAAACCAATATCAAACTCTATCTGACGTTAGTTATTTCTATAATAAAAAGTGAGGTCCAATATCGGGGAATAATAATAACAATTTTATAACGTAACAAATGACGAAACAACGAAGGGTAGTTACATAAGTAAAATTAACAATTCGTAATGTTATGAAAGGCGCCGTTACAGCTACGCGTAACAATTGTCGCCCAACCGCGGGACAATTAAATAAGTAAAAATCCCGTAATGTATAAATGACTTCCAAACGTGGGGCATTTATCATCAAAAATATTACATAAGGTAGCAATTGGCGTCCAAACGTGGAGCCAGCTATAAGGAGGTAGCGATTTGTCTTTATAATATTTTGAGCAAATGTTTGACTTTTTTGAGGAGTTTAAAGAAATAGTATTGATTTGCTTAGCTTTAATTTGCTCCAATAGTGTTTAGACTGTGTGTCCTTCCTATTAGACAATTCATAACATTCGTCTGTAAAATTATTGATAATAGAATGGTCACAAAAAAAAAACCTGAAATATTTAACGCCATCAGTAAATTTTTAACTTTACTCCACTTTTAAAGAAGCGTATTGATTCAAAATTTTGCTTTGCAATAAAAGCTACCTTGCTTCACATTTACTAAATAAATAGTACTGTGCTAAGCCCATACTTACTCTAGGATGTGTAAAATTAAATAACATAAAATGTTGCAGAAACACTCCACCAAATAGCATAAATAAAATAATACACAGTGTTACAGAAAAATTTAGTAATATGGGCCATCTCTGTCCACCAAAGTTGATAACAATCAATTTCAGATTTAAAAGACCAGAATAAAATACATATATACTGTATTTAATTATAGCTCAGAATATAAAACTATATTTCAAATAAAATATTTTTATTTTTAATAGAACTACAATAAACATTTTTGGTTTCAGGGGGTCATGAAATGTTGACTTTTTTTTAAAAATAAAAATCTCTAAATAGATTTTTTTGATGATCATAATATTTCTCTTTTCGAGGGTCCGAGATAATGTAAGAAGAAACCATTGTTGAGACTCTACTGGATTCACTCTCAGTTTCATTAAAATCCACGATAGAGCCTCATACTCCACTAAAACTTGGCTCCTGTCTTTCTTAAACGAAACCATTTATCACGACTGTGCGGAGTGTCGCCCCTTAGTATAAGATTTTCACATTGTCATTTTTTATAAGAATTGTTTGATGGAAGACTACTCGACTAATCCAAACACATTTAAGAATGTGTATATCAAGGAGGAGATTTGGATATTTAAATAGGCTTGAATGTCATTGGAGGTTTCCTTCATGCTACCCACTCCATCAAATGAACACGCGACGACATTTGTAATTTGAATTCCTAATTTGTTAACCCACGACTAAAGAAATTCATAAAATTCTTTACGGCTATAACCATCTACTTCTATTGATTGCAGCAAACTTAAGTGTCCTTTAATATGATTCACAAAACTAACACAAAGAGCTAACTGATCCATTATGCCCACCTCTTGTGTATCATCTATCCACCATCAAACTATAAACGACTGATTCCCGAAGATTTCTCAAAACTAAATTGTGATTCAATAACTTTTTTATTTTAGTATTAAAATTTTTAGATAAAAACATATCCAGTGAATCTCTATTCTCGTACCCGCGTCACATTACAACGCACGATTTTTCTCTGAGAAGGGACATCAAGAGGGGGAACACTTCTTCACCTCAAACTTATATAGGATGAGGGAAAACATCATTGTTTCAAATTTATGAGAATCTATTATGGGGCAAAAGATTTTATTACGTTCTCCTAAAGGAAATCACGTCCCAAACCGACCACGAATTGTTATAGTGTTTCTACCGCGGGCCCCCTTTGGGGACCCGGTGGCCCATTCTAGTTGGCAATCGCTGACTAGCCGACCTGACCAGACTGACGCTGTTTCTTTCCCTAAATGTATTTCCAACCTCCTTCCAAGCAAATGAGGGTACATGTCTTATATATTATATCTTATTCATTCCTACTCCTTTAGTGTAGGCCTACGCTTTCCTAAAAAAATTGTCAACCTTAGTGCGAGGCATTGCCGTATCTATTACTATGTAAAGCGCTTCTCTCATAAAATACTTAGAACGAAGGTGGGGAGCTCGGGGTTCAATCATGGTTAGGTGTACTGAAGGTGGTTTTCCATCAATTGTTTTAGACTCTCCCTTCACTCAAATTCGGGTACACTTCCTCAAAATTCCACCTTCCTAATCCCAAACACATTAGTGGAATTAGTACATAGACGTATAACCCGAACGAATAGTAAGGCACGGTGCTAAATTGATATTTATGTAATAACCATAATTCAAAAACTCCAACCTTTTATTTAGTCATCATAGTGAGTTAAACCAGAGACATTTAGGGCTTCAGTTGACATCTCTGACCTTAGTCACAGCCGCGAGCTGATGAATATAAGTGTTATGTTAATGTTCCTGTGGAATAAAGAGAGGTGTGTATATAGCAAGGTGTACCAATGCCTGTGTGTGTGTGTGCGCGCGCGCGCGCGCCCTAATGAGCCTACCGTATCTAGTCACCTCCTGGCGACATGGAACTGCACTAAAGAGTCGTAGAAAGAACTTTTCCATTACTGTAATCAACAACGCGGGAAGTATCTGCCAGGGGCGGGTAAAGATTCGGCCCAAACTTTTCTGACATTTTGAAATAATTCTTTGTAGTTAACCTGAAAGCACCATCGATGCAATCCTTCTCAGACCTGTATCAAAGGAGACAATGTTTGATGAGAGAAGAGTTAAGGTCTTCTCTCTAATGCCCGTCTAATAAGTGGGCGTGGCCCCTCATGACTGGGCGAGGTCGCCGGCTGGAATCACCCCACTGTGCGTCAGTAGATCAGGGTTCAATTCAAAGATGAACTATCGTGTGGACGTTCACTTGAGTGAACCACAGGGAACCAGTCCAGCCACTTGTGGTCCACAGATCATCTTCAGTCTGGGGCTCTTCCCAATGTTCTCTATTCAACTACTTACTGGCAGGGTTAAGTGGGTGGTTGGCATCCTTGGCTCAATATTGCGCAGTTCGATATTTAATACCGTCTGATAGAGGCTCCAGAAACAATCCGGAAAGCAGGTAGGGTGGGCTCAAATGAAAGTATGGTCTGGGTGTCCAGCCCTTGATTTTTTTAAGAGAACTGGTAATTTACATTTTGTAGCCATATAACCGGTATTATTCCTGTGTATTGATACTATTGCTTAGAATAGACTATACCCTCTAGGCCCTCTTCCCTGATGCGTGTAATATTCTTATTTGTTGCTATACCCTATCTACGGTAGGAGAGGTGGTAAATGACAGCTAGGATAAGTTATCATGTATCCATTCACCAAAACATATGATCTGAAATATCATATGTTAAGGAGCTGGGAAATCACTCAGCCCTTCAGCTGGTTAGTGCTGCCTTCCACCATCTGGTAGAAATCCCGTGTACTAGGGGAGTTCAGGAAGTGGAGTGGCATTTAATTAAATTTATAACTTAACGATATTCAAGGAATTAAATTGATAAATTATGCTCAGAGTTTACTACAATATCTTAAAAACATTACCATTCAAAAAAAGTTGCAACCTGAAAACAGGAATTAAATCTGAAGGCTTTGGGTTTGCGTGCCCCTTTGTCTACCACTGAGCTATACCAGTCCAACATGTATCAAGGATAATTTTTCCTTAACTATTTATGGCGTTAAGTTTATTTAAGCTAATGAAATTGTTGGTTATTTAGATTTATCCACAATTGCTCTTATTTTTGTCTCTACAAGAACAACCTATTAGAGTATAATCCGAACGGGTAGTAAGACGTGGTACTAAAAAACGAAAAACCTATTGAATAATTAAGTAATGGGATGAACCAGGATAGCTCAGAGCGATATTATGATCTCTAAGACCCAAAGATTCAGGGCTTTATTTACCTATTCAGATTGTCATGCAACAAAATATAATTATTCTGCTTCTGGGATCTTACATGAAAATATCATTTTAATAAGTTATTGAGAAATTCTTAATAATTATAATGGTCAAAAAGGTGCCCATGTGCCCTCGAGGAAAAGTTTAGTCCACCCCTAGCCATATAGCCCAAACAATGAATAAAGGTCGACAGTTTACATTCCCTCTCACATATCGCCTAGCCTTTCAAATACATTGTCTAAGTGGCGGCTCTTGTGATATGAGCATGGCTCATTTTTATTCATAGCTATGTGATATTCAAATATGAAAAAAAAAAAAAAAACTATAGGTGAAATAGCCGAAAATAATGTTATCATTTTTTGAAGAAGGGGCTTACACATCTGGGAGTGTGGAGTTTGAGTTCGTACGAATCCTAATTTCTGACTGGTTGCAAAAGTATTTGATTGTTCACCTCCCTATTTTTGAGAATAAAGTGTAAAGATTCTTTTAGTATTTCTAAACAAGCTCTAATGGCACACCTCTGACCCTCTTTGACTCTTTTGTAGCATTATATATAAATCGGCCTTCGTTACTTACAATTGCCAAGCTTATTATGGCATGAGAAAAGTATAAAATTACACGGGACCTTAAGATATTCCAAAAGTTCCACAGTACAAATTGGGGGTGGGGGCTCAAGCACCCTCAGCCTACCCGATTATGGAATCCCTGTCTTTGTTTATTGCTACCGCTTTAATGTATGATCTCATGTGTTATATTTACCCAGATCTGTTTGGTTTGCCAGACAGGAAAATACCCCCTTAATCGTGGCGGTGATATATGTGTTAGCGCTTCTGACCGTTCCCTATATTTATTAATTGAGGTGTCATCATCTGACGCTGTGATTGATGAGATCAACCATGCACACGATGACTCTTTCCCACTCCCCTCCTTTCAGATTCCGCTCAAGGGGTTTAAATAATCTGTCAACACTGCCCACCATTCATTGTTGGCGAGTGACATCGTAACGGACCATATTGAATTTTCATGTTCATTATATTATTTAGGTGGAAGTAGATTTATTGAATGGTTTTCAGGTGAACAAAAACTTTTTTAAAATACAGTGAAATACTGTAGGCATGTGATATATAATGGACTCATTGAATACAATGTTGGAGTGGTCTTGTTGTTGGCATGATATGTTTTAAGTACGCCTAATACACACACACACTGATTGATCACGTGGTCCAAATGTCAGGCTCATTCAGTCTGGTTTGCCTGTGACAGGGAGGTTGGGGCTAAAATACTGGCTGGTGTGTACCGAAGTTGCTTTATTCTGAATTATTTCCAACTTAACATCCACGAAAATGCGCGTACACTTACTCTTAATTCCACCTTACTAATTCCTACAACATAATTGTAGGCCTGATTAATTTATATGGGTAGGCTACCCGTGCTGTATGGAATTATTTACGTCATCACTAGAAGGAGCAGGTGAAAGGATAAATTGTTCCGCAAATTATTCGTTTCATGTGAATTGATCCAAAATTTTTTTTTTTAGCACCGCATCTTGTTACCCGTTCGGGTTTTATGAATTTGTACTAATTACACTAATGGTTTAGGAATTAGGACGGTTTAATTGAGATGAAGTGCACTAGCATTTGCGTGGAATGAAAGTGGAAAACCAATTATGAAATCCACTCTAAGTGCACTCGACCGAGATCGAACCCCTATCTCCCCGTCTTTGGCAGTCTAGTCCAACATGAAAGTAGCGCGTTAGACCACGCGGCCACCGAAGCGGGGGGTTCAAACAATTGACACACTAATACAAAACCTAGCGATAGGGTTGGGTATTTAGTTTTTAGCACTGCTTTCCAAGCTCAGGGATGATTAACCTACGGCACGGGTAGCCATAGCGGCAAGCGATGTTGTTTTCTTAGGACGCGGGATTCAATACTGTCACTGCCTTACCAGCCTTGCTATGTTATGAAGGTGTAGAAATAGTCTATGATTCAATAGTTACACTACCATCAAATGATTCTACTAGTTAATTTTTTTAATGCTCTAGAAGAATTAATTAAATAGGTTTCCTAGAAATACTTTCAACTATTAAGTTGCAGATGGGCCAACCAGATATTGGGACACCTTCACGTAAATAAAAGTTAACATTTATGCTCAATCACTGTATTAGTATAATTGGTGTGACAATGTATAGTTAAATATTATTAATACAATATTACCAATGACAATGAAAGAGACTACTTTTCTATTTTTCTGCTCAAAATTTCTATAGGTTTAGTACATACATGACATAAATTCTCAGACATTTGTCAACAAATTGGGCGGTACGTCAAAAAGAATCACTATACTGTTCTAGGGTAATTAATTTGTAATTTATACAACGTTTGACCTAAAATGGTGGGCACGGGGTCTAAGGTGTTAAGTTCGGATTCTTTTTAAATTTCTGATGTCGAGTAGGTCAAGCCTCTAGTCTTGGACGGGTGCATTGGGGTGGTTTTCTATATGTGATGTGATTTTCCTCTCCTGTCTCTCCATGATAGTGTAGTGTGGTGTTTCCTCTAGAGATACCATATCCATTCTTATCCTTTAGATTAGTCATTGATAGCTATGATGTTCACTTAAAAAAATAGCATCCCGACTTAATTTTGTTTTGAAAAATGGAAGCAGGTTTAGCGCTTTCTATTTTATTTATTTAACAATACCACGTAGCTAGGCTTTCATAATATAGGAATGATAGAAGAAAATTAATTATCTTGTTAAATACTTTATTTAAAACTAGATTAAATTGCATTTTAAATTTTAATGGCGTTTTATAAATAACGCAAGTACTTTTTCTAACATTTCCACTTAAACAACAGTTTTTATGAGAAACATTTAAAAATGAGAATACTTTAACGGTTCAAATATACTATTATTCATTAGCGAACAAATCCTACATGTTAGTTTGAACAAAACCAACCAAAAGTTTAAAACAAACAAGAAACGTTTAAAAAAAATATAATTGCAACACATTTATGAGCGTTTTATTTTTGTAACAAGATGAAACGTCCCAGAATGTTAATGAGATCATCTCTTTACTCGTAGATATTATGGAAGGAAGTTATTAAGCAACGAGGCTTAACATGAATTATGTATTATTTTTTTCCCCATGGATATTTCTCAGGAAACTCGTAGTTATGGAGAGTAGGAGTAGGGAAAGGAGAAAAATAAGGTTAAAAAAAAATCATTGTCTAAAAAATTAATTCAAAGCCCCGGAGAAAAACGTGCATTAAAAACGGTGAGGTTTGTGGGAAATAATTAAAAATGTAAGAGGAGTAATTAGCCTCAATTTTTTTTCGTATAACTTTGTGCAGGTAAAATTAAAACTAAACGCACATGCTTACAACCCCGACCCCCTTCCTATCCTCATTGATGTAGCTACTGGTACAGATCTTGTGGGCATCTCCTACCTCCCCAAGATCGAGACCACATGGATATGAGATGTGAAACAAAAAACTCTCTCCGTAGTGGAACACAGCTTTTTTAAAAGAGGATGACATAAAGGTGGCCGCCTCAGTCAACGAGAAAGTATCAATCGCTGTCAAGCCACGCGGATTAAATTACAATGGCCTGTGTCGTTTTCTGGAACTACGTCTCTATTCAATATAGCTTGTACTCCCTTTCACCACTCACCCATATTTACCCCTTATCATGTCAATAAGAAACTACAACACTTCTTATCTCAGGGCAAAGAGGAAATCTCGCTGCTAGTTCTCACATATCTTACAATTTTCTGTTTTGAGCCTATCAAACAATTACTGTATTTTGTAATCGAAAGGCTAAATATAGAGCCCTTTTCTATCAAGCTTAATCTCATAGCTTCACAAATAGGCTTAAAAGTAGTGGAGAATAAGCTTGTTTCACATTCTCGCACATTTTCTTCTTTTAATAATTAAACTATTTGACTGATAAGGAAAAAAAGTCGTGTTGGAATCTTTCGTTTTTATTTTGGCGTGGACCACATTTTTAAATAACTAATCATAGAATTAAATATTGAGTTATAGCTGAACTTCTGAGCGGCAATTTCTCGCTTACCGAGAGGGGCGGCCACCTCAAAGAAAATGGATAGAAATGAAAGAACAACAACAACAACAACAACAAAAAACTGCTATTGCTAACATAAAGTTATTTTTAATTTGTGATATGCAATGAGAACCTTTTGAGCAGACTGATTATTTCATAACACGGCTTACAAAGGAACTTATGTTCTATGACAGGCACATAACCAAGTTCCCGGCCTTAATTCGTCACTATGAAAGTGGAAGCCACTATTTATAATGTGTAGTTCACTTGGTCACAATAACCAACAAACACCTCAGCCATTTTTACCCGCTATCCTCGTATTATTATTAGTCCATGATATCCATACGGAGTAGGATTGAGAGAGGTAAACTATTAAAGGAAATATACCCGCAACTGTGTGAAGGAAGGGTAGAACAGCTAACTACGGCCTCTTCGTTAGTGGAAAACCAGAACAGGTGAGACTGACACCTTAGTTTACGTGCTCACAGGTGCAGGTTTAGTTTAAGACTTTTTGTTTCACTGAATAATCAACGTTGACACTGTTTATATAATATAATATCTTTGATAGTTTGGTTTCAAACTATAGGATACGCTAATATGAGAAAGTATGTACGAGTGTGACGTACCATTCATCTTAAAAAAAAAAAAACACACATTCAACCTTGATCTAAACAAACAAAGTATTTTTGTTATTGTATGAATCTCATGTCCTTTATCCTCTCCACTCCAAGGAACTATATTTCGCTGCGAATGTTTAATCTGGTAGAGGAGCTTGGTGGTTTGAAGCAAGAAGCCATCACGATATTAGCTCCTGTGTCAACAAAGCGGAGGGAAGGTCTTAGGTTACCACCCATCTTTTGTCCTTGTCCAGTATCGTGTTCTGTTTGTGTGGGGGACAATGGCCCAGACAGACCGTGACCGCGCTCCTCTCGAGATGTCATTGTTGCCAACCTGGTGGCGTCTCACTACGGACCGACTGGTTATGACATTACAGGACGAGATAGACAACCCCACAATCATTGCGGGCAGTTTTTGAAGATTCGAGTTATCCTCAAACATTGTGCTGTTGTTACCATATAGGTCGGAGTGCATGCTCACTGGTTTCTACCCGGCACGTGGTCAAAGGGACTCCCCGCCTTATTGAATAAAAACCTAAAAAAATACACAATAGCAGAAGCATAATACTCTTTAATGGTTCATACACAATCAGCCCCACCTTATTGTAATATGCGCAATACTTTAATACATTCGCTGAGACTCGAACCCTGACCTACATGGCCACCCGATAAACCAAACAAGATGAGACTGACGCCTCCGTCCACGCACCCATCGTTGCAGCTTTTAAATTGATTTGAGCCTTTTTACCCTCTTACATTTTTTGTAAATGCGGGCTAAGAGAGTTCTAAGAACTAGAGTCAAGTCATAAGAATACAAACCGATACAAAATTTTACAGATATTAACGACATTGGATACTTGGAAATTACAAAGATATTTTTTTAAGCGGGCTGCATATTAACTTGACGTACCCAAACACTCTAAGCAATAAGCACTATCAAACTTTGACACCTATGTAATAAATATAAAGAAAAAAAAAAAAGAGTAGTTCACCATGTTAAGTTTCTTGTTTATCTACGGATAACACTTCCCCTCTTTCTTTGACGAGTTTACATACTCATTATACTGTTTTCCTCTTGAAAACATTAACTTTATTTTAATTACCTTTTTATGGTTTCTTATTCTAGATAGACATTTTTTACCACGGACTTTTATAATCTGCATCCTGGCAGGAAGATTCCTTTCTACAGACCAATTTCGTGACCAAACCAAATATCCTAGAGTTGTAAATGATTTATAAAAAAATCATTTGAAAAAAACTACTTCAAGATAAAAAAAAATCAGGTGAGGACCCCTCTAAATAGCTTCTAAGGCCATCAAAATTTCCAAAATTTCTAGGTGAGGACCACTACCATTAATAACCTTCAAGGACATAAAATTTAAAAACATTCATTGGGGTAGGAAGACAGGGTAAGGGGGAGGGTGAAAAACCAGCACCCTCCAAATAAACTTCTTCTTGGCTCTCTTCTCCCTTTCCCAAAACGGTTCCCCCACCACTGAGGAGATACATTAATAAATATTAATCTTTTACTTTGTGTAACATGTAATGAATTGTGAAAGTAATGAGAGTAGTGATGATGAACACTAGATTATATCCTGTACTGTGTGGAAATCACGCGAGGTATACCTACTGGTTAGACTGTGAACTGACCGCTGAATATAGAACACACGGTGCAGCTCAACCAATCACAGCCAAGAAGACCGCCCCCACCACTATAGGTCGCAATGATACAAACAAAACAGTTTGTATTTTGTCATCAATATCGCAGTGAGTATCGATGGTGGTGACGAGGTTGACGGTGAGGGCGACCACCTTGGGATGCGCTTACCCATTATTTTCAGTGCTTTTGATCTACATGGATGAAACACTGGCCTGACCGAGATCTTCACCTTTACCGTGACCTGCTCGGCATGTTTATAACCTGTGACGTCACCCTCGCACTAGGGAAGACTGCCGATGATGGGGAGATCGGGTGTAACGAAGGTGGCTTTTCCCTGATTGATTTTACACTCTCCCTCCACGCAAATGGAGGTAAACTTCCTCTAAATTCAACCCTCCATATCCCTTGCACATTCAAGTAATTACTACATAGGCTTATAACTAGAACGAGTAACAAGATAAGGTGCTAAAAATAACTAGCTGAAGGGGTTTTTGCCATAAAAACTGAAAAAATACTGAACTAAACTAGAATTCCCTTATACTCCACCTTAGGGGTACAGGATGAGGAAGGTACTGTAAGCGCATCAACGGTTGCCAGTAAGGTTGGCGAGAACATCACAGATAAAATTACAGCTCGGCCCAAACAAGAATCAAATACCAACCTCCAGAATCTAAACTGAACCCGCCAGCTGTTGGCATTGAACAAATTTTTAGATATACAATGTCTGCGAGGAGGAAAATTATCCCTTGACTTTTTACGGAAAATGGTCCACCCATTTAAATGGAATGCATACTCTATGAATAAAACATTTTAGAGTTTTCCCTTCAGTTTAATTTCTCCAAGGACGTTAACACCAGAAACATTATCAACTGAGTTAAAGTAATTACAGCCATCATTACAGTTATATTCTCACGCTTACTTATAGACTACAGCGCTTGATGGATTAATGTGTTACTACCGTCGGTTTCGCTGTAGCCCAAATATTTTAATCCTTCAATATTAAAAACCTACTTCACCTGAGATTCAACTATATGGATATTTTAACGAATAATTCTCATCTCTAACAAGTCGTTTGGTGATAATATAGCGGTGACCTGATGGTCTAGGGGTAAGGTGTTGAACTTCTGTGCTCGGGTCCGGGGTTCAATCCTCGGTCCCGGCACAGATTTATCTGATTGCCAAACCCTTCCTTCACCTCTGACAAGACGTGTATTAATCACAACTTGTAAATGTGGAGAATATCAGGCCTCCACCGTGGTTCGCATTCCACGTTAAACTGTAGGTCCTCCATTTCATCTCACAATCACCCTACCATTACACATAAGCGTAAGTGCGTACAACCCGAACATTTAGTAAGACGTGGTACTGATGATGACGATAATAATAATAATAATAATAATAATAATAATAATAATAATAATATAGCGCCGTGTCAACATTTCACCTCTCAGAAAGCTCACAGTCGGAGTTAGAGGTCGATATGCTGGCCGTATCGCTAATTGGGTCCTTAATACCCTTCTCTTGCCCCCCCAAACTCCACCAAAGCTTCACTTATAAAATAAATCTGACACGTATCTCGTAGTTCATCTTGGTATCCGGAAAACGGGCTTGGAATGATTATTTTTAGACATTAGTATATTAAGATTCACCAACGTTCAATCTAAAAAAAAACACGAGACAAGATCTCACCACAAGTACTTATTATTTATCTTTTTACTAACAGCATATAATTATTAATACATGTCATGCGCTAATAAGCTAAGAGAAAGGTAGAATTTAGAGGAAATGTAGGGTAAATGGAGATTGGTAAACTGCTTAGGCAATTTAGCCCTCTTTACATTCATCTGGGATTCGTACCCTGACCTCATCATTGTAAAATCAGACCAGACATGAATGACGTATATTTATTTTGGAAATTCTTTAGTTTTGCAGTCAATATTTATATTATTCTACTATATTATTAGTGTTATTTAATAGGCATTGATATTTTCAAAAAGTTGACAGCTTCATAGCACATAGCACATGAATATATTAAAATTGTTTTATTAAATCTTATCTATGTAAATAAAAATTGTTTAATAACTTTTATATATGTAAATAAAAACTTATTTATTTCTATTATATAAAAAAAATACTAAACGCGAGTTCTAAATTGAATTTGTCCGATAAATTAGAAAATTCATTATTATATAAAACACTTCAACTCACTGTTGCATTTTATTTGGTTATTATTGAGTCGCTAATTTCCAGGCCATTCGTATATTATTAATATTGTGTCAGTTCCAAAAATATATGCCTTTTGCCAAAAATATATTCGTGTAAGTTAAAAAGTATGGATAAAAAACAACAAAATAAAAAATCTTATGGTTTATAAATAAAATAAACTTTTCCGATTAAGTGAAAATAACATTCACTAGTAAATGCAGTATCATTACTTACTAACGATAAATACGTAATTTAATGTGTTCTTTAATTGTAAAAAGTATTATGTTGCTGTTTTAAAAGGAGATGATTGATTTTGTTAAACAAGTAATAGTAAAAGAAGACCAGCACAATAAGATTCTGGTGAGATAGAGCTTTTAAAAAATACAAACATGACTTTTTGAAGTCAACATTGATACCATTCAACTATATTAATAGCATTATCTTATAGGTTTCAGTATTATCTATTGAAAGCGACAGCTGCAGAACATATGACTTGACGTAATCGTATATCAACATCCTCTATCTGATTTGACTGCATTAAGCAACTGCTTCACTTTTAACATGGTTATTACGAACCTTTGTGCAATTAATGATGTTCACTCAGTTATATTAAAAGCTAGACTGATATAACGGACTATTGTTTATGATATTATTTTAACCTTCCCCTTGTATTCGTTAAATGTTTATTAACACTTACTCTGTGAAAGCGAATGTGCTGTGTGCTATATGTTTCGACGACCAAACAAAAAGCTAAGGCACTAAAATTCTCCTAGCGCTTTCGCTGTTCGTTCATCGTAAACTAAGCTCACAAACAATTGACGTGTGGAAAAGAAATAGATGAAAATAATTTTGCTTTATTTTTCGAAAAGACAAGCACGGGATTCAAGACAGCAAAACAGAGGGCAAAGATATTTAAATAACATTTAAAGCCTTTAAAATTGTATTTTAATTTTGTTTTACATTCCTTAAACTTATATATTAATCTCAATTATAATCTGAAGTTTCAAGTTTCATGTCCAATACCTTTTACACGTGAGGTTGGCAAGGAATCTGGTCTACTTGGAAAAAAAAACCCAACCCCAGTGCTGG
>CABEEJ010001115.1:54031-83294 GCA_901482245.1 Timema douglasi | reverse complement strand
GGGGGAGAGGGGGGGGAAGTGACTACGGACATTTAAAAAATTAAAACTGAGTTATTTTTTTAACAATGCCCATGGCTATGGACGAATATCTGTGTTCGTACCCATGAAATTGGGAGATTATAGGGTAATAATGTCATTAAAGTGATTTAAAGTCATATAAAAGACAAGAACACTCACCAGTGCAGCGTTGAGTATGATTTATATTAAGAGGGGTGCAGAAATTAATATTTGATGTAGTAAAAAATGGCAAAATTACCACTTATTTTTTCTGGGCTATATCAATAAGTGAGTTTGTACTCAGATCTATACACCTCAAAACCTCCACGCGTTCAGCCCTTAGTAGCTTAATTACTGTTAACCTTTATCTTCACAAGAATATCGGACTCTATTTAAAATATTATTTTATGTTATATTTAATATTTTAAATAAGATATTAATTAATAATACTAATGGTCTTTAATATTATATTTCAATAAATTATTTTCCCTTTTTACTTTCGCTTGCCACCTCGGAGAGAACGTATTGTGATCGTCAATATTATCTAACTTGAGATTTTGATAAAGTTCGACGTTTCATGAAACCTTGAAACAGAAAAAGTTGTTTTCACGATTACATTTGTCTGTTTGTCTGTACCTCAGGCCAGAGCCGAAACTATTTTACCGCTTGGATTGAAACTTTGTATCCGGGGTTTTCATAAGGTCTCCCTGAGGGCCGAGGTTTTTTTTATAATGATATATCTAACCCTCAATTTAAGGGTAGTTTACTGAAGGGCAAAAGGAGAAAAAAATTGATTTTCTCAAAATTCGCTCCAACGATTTTGATTAAATTTTATATCTGGGCATAGTTTATCATAATAAACAAGATGGAAGCTATAATTTTTTTATGTTTGACTTTGAGGGTACTTTACATGGAGGAAAATTTTCCAATTTTTATATTCTCTCCGCAACTATTTGAGGTACGATATAACTTATCATTGTAAAGCTGTAGTACTACTATTAAAGATAAACATATGTTATTTGAAATTTTTTTTTATAAAACCAATAATAAATTTTCTGACTATAAACAAATTTATATACTTTCTATTTCAGGTCTTAGAAAATGAATTCGATTCTTATGCTCTTTGGTGGACAGAGCTATTTCTCTTTTCTCAATTTTTCTGTAACAGTGTTCCTAGTTCCTATGCCATAGAGAAGGAGTGGCCAAACCTTTTGATTTAGAGATCTACTCCAAAAAAAGAAAGTCCTTTGTGATATAACACGGAACCATAGGCTTCTGTAATTGTTTGTTTCATTGTTAAAAATTAATAACCCATTTTGTGTTTTAATAGTAAAATTATATTTTGTTTAAAAACTTACAGTCCTTTCACACACTGAAAGTGATCTTTTCATCAAACCACATCATATGATGTGGTTTGATGAAAAGATATATATATATATATATATATATATATATAATCTACCTGGGAAAAGTATTGTTTCATTAGACAGTTGACTTTGAAGTTGATGCATGTCATCGCATAATCTTAGGATAGTTTGTTGAACGAGAGTTCATAACTTTGTCATAAACGAAGGGAGGATTGTAAATGGTCATCAGTCAGATATCTTCAATATTTCGATTTTATAATGTTGATTTGAGAAAAATTTGCAAACCCTCTCATTTTCTTTCTATCAATAATTTTAATCGATCGATCATTTGGCCACCTCTACCATGGAGTAAGTAAGTAACCGTGTGTATTATTTTATGTATGATCTTTGGTGTAGTGTTTCGACAACAATGTACAAACCTGTTATTTTGTTTCACAAATCTTACGAGTTTTTAGTAAATGTATATTTTAAGATAAACGTGGGAGAGAGTTTTTGCGGTGCACCGTACCATTTATTCGATTTTAAATGAATACTATTTAAAAATTGATGAACATCACATTAATTATTTTAATTTTGTAATGCTATTGATTATCCAAATCTTTGATCCACAAAAGACATATATTTTTTTTTTTTATAGTTAATAGTTCTTAAACCTTATGGTATTTTATTATATATTGTAATACTACCCTTGTATATTGACAGGTAGTATACTGGAATTGAAAACATTAACAACAAATTACAAAACAATAATACACATTTAATTGTTGGCTTTTTTTAATTGTATTTGTTGTATCTCTGTTACAATTCATTAGATTTAAAGTGACACATTTTATTGTCTTTGTTGATTGTATTTATTTTATGTCGAATACTGTCCATTGTTGGAGTTTTGGTCCATTGTTGGCAAACACATTGCTGGTTCTTATTGTTGTACCTAATTATGTTAAGTACAGTCCTACTTTGTTGTCTTACCAGGAATCCTAATACTTCCACAAGTGTCCCTGAGACTTAAACTTAACTGAGTACATTTACATCTAATACCTAAGTAGATTAGCACTTATTAGCTAATACAAAAATCAGTAACTGTGATATTTAAGTATCAGGATGAAGACATACACACATATAGACGTATAAACTCACTAAACATAGGAATGCAACACTTAATACCCAATATTATTATCATTACTGTAATTTCTGGAAAGATTTAAGCAATCCTATTAACAAATATTTAATTAATGTAATAACAACTTGGGTTTTAAAGAGGACTTAATAGATTAAATCTACAATTGAAGACAATAAGTTCTATAGGGTCTAGTTTCCATATATATATATATATATATTTTTTTTTCGCAATGGTTTATGAACCAAGGCCAATTCACATTTAAAAGGGCTAACGCCAGAATAATTTTCAAATAGTAGAAATACAATTTAAAATATGGCACTGATGTTAGGTCCAGCACTAGGGGAAATTCTAAAGAGGCTAATTATTAGCTATTTATTATATTTAGATGCAAATTGCACTAAAAACGTTTATAAAACTTTAATATTTTGCTTTCTTGTACAAAAATTTGGGAAGCTGCGCAGTTAATGGCTAGGATTAAATTAAAGTGTGATTTTGTTAAATTTACAGGTGAGTTATCCCAGCTTCCCTCTGACAAATATATCCAATGGATCATGAAGGTGACTGAATTATTGTGTAAGTAACTAACATCATTCTGGTTAGAACAAATTTCTTTAGTTTAGAAAAAAATATTGCCATAATGCTGTAGAATATGTTGAAAAATGTATGGCTTATATAATGAATTTGAATCTTGGA
This sequence comes from Timema douglasi, assembly GCA_901482245.1. Classification (NCBI taxonomy): domain Eukaryota; kingdom Metazoa; phylum Arthropoda; class Insecta; order Phasmatodea; family Timematidae; genus Timema; species Timema douglasi. Next base: position 80,117 of record CABEEJ010001115.1, on the reverse strand, counting down.
TGTATGGATAAACATGCCAACGCTATACTAAATCATATATATGTACACCCAAGTTCTCGCTTATGTATTATATTTCTTCAGTGGACTACACAACATTTAATTACTGTTTATAACTGTTATTATACCTATAAAGTTGCATTCACTAAAGAGATAATTATAATTCTTTGAGTTTATATCCACAAATAATATGTAAACATTAATATAGTTAATCAACTTTCCTTTGATCTTTGCTAGAAAAAGAGAACAATGCAATAGATCCATTTTCATTCAAAATTGATTATTTTCCCCTTGTGATCTCTACTGGGCATAGATATTATAGCTTCAATGAATATATTTTCATATTTTCTAATAAAATAATAGGCTATAAAAATGGATATTTTCGTTTAAATTTTATTTTTACTAAAAATGCGATCACATAATTAATCGATCTTCACTTATATTCGCCATGGGATAGTAAATCGAGTTAATAATTTCCAAACATATATTTTAATAGATAAGATTTTGTTTATAATTTCTCATATAAATAAATTATTGTAATCATGAACATTTTCGATCTTGAGAGTATACGTTTTTTGTGCTTTTAAACCCGATAAAATGGGTCTTGCAATTATATGTGTTCCCAATATTTCTTTCTGTCTATGTGTCCCTGGAGCTACAAACAAAACATTTTGATGTTTTTTTTCTAGTTTGATATTTATATGGTCATAGCTTGAGGTATTTGATTTATTTTGACTCCAGCCTTTAAATTCTAACTGATTTTTGAAAATTCTAAATTTTTCAAAAAATAAAAAGGATTTTGCTTAAAAGCTGGTGAGTGTTTGACACAAAAACAACATTATATACTTTTTCGGGAAAAAATTTGTTTGAACACTAATAATAACATTTAAGTAATTTTGAAATTTTTTGAATACCCTCTACCGTTTTTGTAAAATGGGTTTATGGGGACGGTTTTACATGATATAAGGAGTGTTTTAAACCATACATTTGTAATTATGTCCTCATTTCTATAAATAAATCATTTTAGCGTAATTTACTGATGATAGCGTGTTGTAAATTTTGTAATTTTTTTAAAATGGTTATTTAAACATTTTTATCAATATTTTTATCTTAAAAATGTTTATATGATTATAAAAAAAATGTTGGCTTTTCTAAGGAAAACTTACTAGACCTAAGTGTTGTTCATCGTTAACTCTTTTTCGAAAATGTTATCACAAGCTATAATTGATTATTGAAAAAGGATTTGTGATTGTATCAAATTGTAGTCGAACTTAGTTTGTAATTTGTTTTTTACATAAAATACCAATAGAGAATATGAATACAATAGTAATATATACATTATCATTTGTAATCACCAAAAGGTTGCAGAATAGAAATCAGCTTATAGTTTATATTTTCTTAATACATAAATAAACTATCTGACACCTTAGTTCTGTTGGTAGCCTGTTTGCCTAGTGAGCTAAAAATCCCGGGTTCGATTCCCGGCATGGCTGAAAAAATTTATCATTTGTGAAATGTGGGTTTACCCCTTCACAATGATGAAATAACGGCTGGGAATTGGATGTCGTGCTTGTCCTAGTCTTAAGTTAGATTACAAGGCATATGAAGCTACGACAGGCCTAGCCTGACGGTAGTGGGAAATATACGACTTCAATAAAACACTGACCAGTCCATAGTCTAGAAACAATGATGGATGTAAAAACATAAATGAATGGTCGATGTTTTAAAGTAATTTGTTTTCTCTATAGATCATACATTTCTGTCATAAGGGATAGGTAAATTGGATATCTGTGTTAACATGCTATGTAATCCACAACACATTTTGGTTTAATGACGTCATTTCAATACCTGCCAGTGAGATGTTTTATAGACGTTTGTCCTGTCCGTTGCAAGGGCAATGGGTGGGTATGCGCAGTTTGTATAGAAATATTCAGTAATTTATGTTCCCTAATGAGGTAATCTTGAATAAAAATTATATATATTTTTCCTTTAATTTTTTGAACATGGTATAATTCTGCTTATTATTTTCCAGGGAGGATATCTATCAAGCCTATATAATTCATTTTTCTTATCTGTACTATACTACATACTTCGTATAGTCAAAAGGAACATATATTTAAGACTCATACACCATATAGTAATGGGGGAGCATCAAACGATGGAATATTCCTTTGTTCTTGTCAGGCTTGTCATAAGAGAAAGTATAAAGAAAGGAATTAAAAAAAAACGATGGAACAATCAGAAAGGGCATTGGAAAATTTTGGCAAATAAAATAAAAGTAAAAAAAGAACTTGAGCTACATGAGGCTACGATAGATAAGTTGGACCTCGTGTGTGAATGTTAAGGAAAAAGGAGGGCACTAGATGGTTGAGGGGGGTGGGGTAGGAGAAGGTTATATCACTATGGGTTAGTTTATTGAGCGCGTCTTCTCTCTGGAAGACTTGGCCTTTGGGCTTTTCTTACTGTTATTACGGGAACATTTCACTGAGAAAAAATGAGTCTTATCTATCCCTTTGCTCTGCGATACAAGGGATTGGTTCAAGAAGGGCATATGTTTTAGTGTGTGCATGTGTGGATTTATTGTACAATTTATGCATGCACCACTTATTAGAAATGAGATAGCCTCACACTATGGTATTTACTATGGTAATGGCAGCTATGAAACATAAACACCATCCACAAAAATCTCAGAAGGTTCTGTTGTGATTCCATTAAAATGACTTTATTTGTTTGAAGAAGGCTAAATCTGTGTTTTTAACCATTTTATTTGCTCTAAAAAACTATTTTTTTTAAAACCTAGTTGAAAACTAACTTATATTTTAAATTATTTTAAGTGTGTTAATCGTTTAGAAGCGTGTAGTTAATTGTCCTCTCTATTTTGTCATAACATAGTTTGAAATAACAAGCCACTTCACGTGTAATGTGGAATTTATGGACATTTGCCAGACATGCCAAGGTTCCGGCAGGCAGCCCCCCTAACAAATAATGCATTCTCCGTAAGACTTACAGACTCAACCTAGAACAACAGCTGATATTAAACACTTATCCCCGAACTAAGTGTTGGGGAAGATAAGAGAAGGCCTATCAGAATCAAGAAATTTACCAAACTATACATACATTAGGGATGGGTCGATTTGGTTCTTTAGTACGTACGCCCAGTTGGTTCTTCACTTGAAAATTGGAACCAATTTCGGTTCCTAGCTAGTCGATTATTTATTTCTTGACTATGTAAACTGAAATAAATGGTACAACAAAGTAATACATACTTTCTATTGTAAGCATTTCCAATTTTCAAAAATTAGTATTCAATACACTACCCTTAATTTTAAAGCAAGAATCAAATTAACAATTTTTCCTCAAGTAATGACTGTATAACACCTAAGTGTCAACTTTATATAAAATCTACCAAACAGTTTCGGTTGTAGGCACAGGTACAAACCCACAAACAGAGGGACATGGAGTCAGTGAAATTTGTAAAACGTAATTTTTTAAATTTATTATGTACCAATATTTATCTTAATATCAAGGTAAACATTTTCCCAATTGCAATACTTTATATCTCTGGGAAAGTAAAAATGTTAATAAACACAAATTTTCAGTAAAATGAAAGTGGCTGACATAAGATAATTGTCTAGTTTCAAATATATCACTTCTTTGCCCCTTTTAGTTCTACTAAGCCACGTGTTTTGCCCTTAATATTAAAGAGAGACTAAAATAGTGGAGATAAAATGGCTTTAGATTGCTATGTGTGACTAAGTAGAGTTGGGAACCCATAACCAAAATAAACTAAAATCGAACCAGTAGAATCCTGCACAGAACCCGGTACAATATTTGGAACCAACTCTTCAATCGTTGCAAATACACATTGGAGGTCTAGAATGACTCAAATTAAATTTCAGGACATTCATATCAGTGGGCGCGAAATCTAAAATATTAGGCTTATATAGTCTTGTTTATCAGTGATTGGGGGATTGGTGTTAAGATACCGACCAGGTGTGAGATTTTTTTGGAAATATTTTCCCAATACCTCTTCACGCCAAAACAAACGTCCTAAAAACCCAACCTTCAAACAACAATTAAACTTCAGTGGATATATTTATTATATAAACTCGTCCACGTCACTGTGATGTAGAGCTTGTGAACAAATGTATAAATAGTAGAAAGGTAATGAAGTTAGGAGGAATTTTATTGTGTCATTGCTTACGTCACCCATTACACAGCAGTTTTAACACGGAAAAAGCCAAACAAACACATTAAAAAAATAAGTTAAGCAATAATGCTAATTTGACATTGGTGTGGATTTAAAATTTTTATTCTTATTAAAAGTTCCAAAATGTCACCTGATATTTAACAACTTAGTTTTTCTTTCATATAGCTTTGAGTATGTGACGCATTGATATGTGTACTGAGTGACGTCACAAGCTTAGCTAATAAGATTTAATCCTACATCTGTTGCTACCTTCTATTCTCTTTACATTGGTACGATCAACGACAAACTTCTATGTCTCTTTTGAAAATATCAATGTTAGTATTTCCAGGTGTTTCAGACTTGAGATATAAATCCTTGATATTTAAAAAAAACTACCTAAATTGCCTATCTGAAGCAATAACTCATGCTAAACCCACACTAATTTAAAGATAGGATAGATGAGACACTGTACATTCTCAGTGAAATGAAGCTCACTATCACTGTGGAGTACCACGCGTATTATTATCAGTTTAGATAAGCAACACTTTAGATAAACAATGAAGTAAGTTCGTTCCTTCGTTTATCAGAGTGGATGACAGGATGAGATTAGACGAGTTATTAGTTTCATTTTGCAAGTCATGATGAGAATATTTGCTCACACCTCCGTGAGAAAGAGACCAACTCAGTAAAATGAGTAACAAAACAATTCTTTAGAATAACACATTTATAAAAACCCGTTTACAAACATTTAATAAGGGTTAAATTTATATAGTTTAAAATTAATTTTAAATGACTTGTACATCATCCTAGTTTAACCCGATTTATATAGTGTATTTTGAAGTTGTGGAATTTTATTTAACATTTTTAAAATTTGTTAAATTATTTCTTAACACATCCTAAAGTTTTCTTTTATTAAATCATGTATTAAAACTTCAATATTTTCAAACTTTTTTACTATCTTAATAGTAATTTTTATATTTAATAAATGGTCTTATAGTAATATTCAATCTATCGGTTTTCTGTATTGTACACTAATCATATCTTAGTAATGATTAAGGTCTGACTCAAATAGGGTTTTTTTTACTTTCTTGTATAAAGAGAAAGTATTGTATTCAATACAATTTTTGACCTTGAAATGATGACAAATCTATGTTTTAGGCGTATCCGAACCCAAAAAATTGGTTTGTGCAATTCTGTGTATTCCAATGTTTGCCTCTCTACCTGTCCCTGATCACATATCTGAAATGGTTTGATGGGTTAGTTTCAAACTTTATATTTAGATATTTTGGACATAAAATTAACTTAATTTAAGTAGTTTCTGTAGTATTTAATAACGTTTGATCGATTATTTAGTTCTAGATATATTAATGCATTAAGTATTAGAGTAGTTATTTCTCAATAATAGTATAAAAAAATTCAATATTTCCCCTGCATTTTCCTACATATTTACAATAGTAGTAATTAACGCTTACACAATTGCATTTCGTTGATGGCAACTAACTAATATAATATAATGCTTTCTCGTTAGAAAAATATGCTTGTATTTTCATAAAGACTCATCCTATGAAATTCCAAACAAAAATAGAATATATATTCCATCCTTTGTTGTTTATTGGAGCTTTAATTATCTATAACCTTTCCTCGCAATCTCATTGGCTGGTACACCTCTAGTACAAGGGTTGTCTATTCTCAAGTGAGTCAAGTCCATGCATCAGTAGTTGAAAGTTAAAGTTAAATCTCCTTCACCTCTGACAAGACGTGTATTAATCACAACTTGTGAATGTGTGGAATACCAGGCCTCCACCGTGGTTTGGATCCCACGTTAAACTGTAGGTCCTCAATTTCATCTCACAATCACCCTACCATTACACATTAGCCTAAGTGCGTATAGCTTGAACGGGTAGTAATAGTTATAATAAAGTTAAATCAACTTTATGAAGTTTTTCCCGCTCTCTATGTTTTTGTTGTGAACGCTATAATTGAAAGTAATGTTCTTAAACTTTAAGCGCATGATATACTCTGCAATAATCATGATAGGCTATGCATCTTATGCATGAATTTAAAACGAACCCTAAAGCTAGAAATATGTAAAAAACAAGTAACATAGGTGCTTCTCATGACTTCATGATATTAATAACTCGTGGTAGTCCTAGTTGTGGGAATATTAACTCTCTCTTAGGTTTAGGATTACTTATAGAAAACTACGTAAGTCTAGAGCTACTTAGGTAAAATAGAGGCAAGCTAGAGCTACTCAGAGGAACTAGAGAAAGACTAGGATTACTTAGAGTAAACAGAGGTCGTCTAGGATTAGTTTGATAAATTAAGAGGTAATATATGTTTTCTTAGAGCAAACAGAGAAAGTATAGGATTACCTAAGTCAGACTAGGTTTACTCAGAGGAAATAAAATAGAGAAATCCAAGGATTATCAAGGTAAAATAGAGGCAAGCTAGGTTTACTTAAGAGGAAAGAGAGAAAGTTTAGGATTACCTAGGTAAAATATAAGCACGTTAGGTTTACTCNTTAGAGCAAACAGAGAAAGTATAGGATTACCTAAGTCAGACTAGGTTTACTCAGAGGAAATAAAATAGAGAAATCCAAGGATTATCAAGGTAAAATAGAGGCAAGCTAGGTTTACTTAAGAGGAAAGAGAGAAAGTTTAGGATTACCTAGGTAAAATATAAGCACGTTAGGTTTACTCAAGAAGAAAGAGAGAAAGTCAAGGATTAACTAGAGTAAATAAAGGCAAGATATGCTTATAGGGAATAGAGAAAGTCAAGGATTGCCTAGAGTAAATAAAGGCTAAGATGAAATAGAGAACATATAGGATTATATAGATAAAATAGAGACAAACGTTGTTCTTTTGGAGGAAATGTAAGTCAGAAGGCGTGCAAAGAAGCTGTATCTTGAAGTCCAACTTGGAAATGCAACATAGCTCTGTGTTGCTCCAAATATCTCCACACGGCGCTGTGTGACTGTTCTCGCGAGGGCCAGGTGAAGTGATGGGTGGGAAGTGGAAAAGTGATTTCAGGAGTAGGCTTAGTTAGTGGTGTTAGTTGGTGTGCCATGATGGGCTAAGGGGTGTGCCTTGGGGACTTGGGATAAGATCAAAAAGAAGCTAGGAAATAAAATTGAGGAATAAAAATAAATCTTTTAAAATTTATAATCAATATTATTTAAAAATTATCACAATTATTAGAATTTTAGCTATTGAACTTTTAAACATAATCTTAAAACAAACTAGTTTTTTAGTGATACAATCTCTCCTTAAATGACTTGTGACGTTGATTTACAATTTTAGTGCAATTTTCTTGTGTTGTGAGTTGAAAGAGGTTGAAAATCGCTTTTCTAGAGAGTAAATAGAGCTGTTTAGAATTAATAGTTTTTATTATTAAGGATAATAAGATAATCTAATTTAATATTCATACTAAGTATATATATGGTAAATTTAAACATAATAAACTAATACAAATACATTTAGAGCCAACATATTACTTTAATTTTAATAATTGTGATGGCGGTGTATTAATTAGTGCCTCATGAAGTGGGCGATAAAGTTAAGATGTTGTGTTGGATCGAATCCCGTTGAGACCAAAGTATCTTATTCTCGAACACAACGAGGTTAAATGATATTAGTAATTCACTTCTAAGTTCAATCCCAGGAGAGTATAGTCGCTCTTATACTCAAGCTCAGTTTTAAATATACTACTACTACTACCACTAATGTCAGTAAAATTAAATTATATCCACCTTGACTTTATTAAAAGAACCCCCTCCCCTGTCAAGGAAACCACCTACCGAATCTCTGATACACGTTGACAACCTACAGGAGCTTTGTTATTTCAATACAGGAGTGGAGGAAATGGAGGATAGAGAGATGGTGTCGTTGCTCCTTCCTAAGAAATAATCCCCCCTTCCCTTCCTCTGAGAATAAATTCTCCCCCATTGGACTTATTTCACTTTCCTCTGATATTCTCGAATATGAAATTGAAAAAAGGCCTCAGATCAAACTCCAAATAGCTTCTAGGGGTATACAAATTCTTAAATTTGCTGGGGGAGGACCGCCATAAATAGCTTATAGAGAAATATATGTATTTTTTTTAAAAATACAGAAAGGACAACTTAAATTATCTTCCAGAGGCATAATATTTTCAAAAATGTATTGAAGGACAGTCCACATAGATTTAGGGTCATAAAAGTTTCAAAACAACTATGAATCACGACCCTTCCAGACAGCTTTAAGATGATTATTTTTATTTACATTCAAAATATTTGCTGAAGGACTACTAAAAAAATAAGTTTTACGGCCATCTAGGTTTCAAAAATGATCTAAGGGAGGATCACTTCAGATAGCTTTTAGAGGAGAATAATTTAAAACAGTTTCCCATTCGAGGACCACTCCAAATAACTTATAGGGGAATTGAATTTCCAAAGATATGTTGTGATGGGGACCTGAAGCCCTTTTTTGGCTTTGGGGGTCAAGATCCTCAAAAGTCCCCTATTATTCTTACTAACATCCACCTCCCCCCTTTACACAAATAATATTCTGCCATCACTATCTCTGTGGGTTTAAAGTTTATTCTATATCAGTTTTGTCTTAAATTTAGAATATTTGGGCGCTTATTGTACTATTGTAGGCTGTTTGGCTCTCATTTAAACGGTTTATTTTTTCAAGCTGGAATGCAAACATACTCAGAGATTTGGGAGGGTTTTTGAGGGCCCAACAGGAAATAAGTCACCACATTTTGAAAGTTTGTATTTTAAGAGGCTCTAAAATCAAAATATTAAGTCGGCTGCCATTTTAAAAGTTTGAACAACCCTAACCCAGGGAATAGAAATAAAATACAATTTAGATTTAAAAGGGCCAAAATATCGAATAAACTGTCATTTTGGAAGCTTGGACAACCTTGACTCAAGAGAAAGATTTAATAAATATCTTGTAGGTTATGAAGGGTGTGTCTCAGTGTGTGGGGGATTTATCGCAAAGATGACCCACGTACCCCGGGTTCTGCAAAGTCAATGTGACACAACCAATTTTAAAATAATTGTTTTAAAATGATTATTTTTAAACTTATCCCTCCAAATATAGATTTTTTAAGGGAATAATGGAATAATGCGACAAACCACAGATTCTTTCTAGTTCAACTGTAATCTGTTAAATCTAGCTACCCTGTTAATAACTGTATGCAGGTTCTTCACTTGAGAAAACCACTTATCGGGCTCAAGAGGGTCATTAAATTTCCTCAAAATATTGAATTTAGGTTTTATTGATGATCACAATACTTCCTCTCTCTTAGGTGTAGCGAGAATGTAAAAAGGGTTGGAGATAGCCCTAAAAAGTCAAATGGAAAAGGACTTTAACTTTAAGGGCGCTTCCTACTTTGAGAGATACATTTCTAGCATGCTGTATTTATAATGGGAAGGGCAGTTCAAATGTTACAAAGTCGCTAATATTATCCTTAACTATCGTATAATGTTTTAGTGACCAAACCTGCTAAAAATGACTTTATTTATTTGAGGAAAGCTAGATCTATGTTTATAACCATTTACTTTGATGTAAGAAGTACGACTTTTCACATGAAACGTAGTGTAAAATGAGATAATTTAAGCTTTTTATTGATTTTCTTTAGGAATAAAAAAAAAAGTTTTTAATCCTACAGAGATACGTTCATACCTTTTACCTCTATTTTGGTATAAACCATATTTTGAAAAAACAAAATCTTGACTAACGCGAAGGTTTCTTTAAGGTGTACTGTACGTCTGAAATGCGTCTCAATTCTCCAATAGGTGCCTCCCTTAAGATGGGATGGAAGATAGTTCTATTTAAAGTAACGGCATTTGAAGTTTTTATTAAAAAAGTAATTTTTGACCAATTATTACACCAGTGGATACATTATGTTTAATTTCATACGTAAAGTAAGCTCAAAAATTATTTTATATTTGCCAAAGACATCGTGAGATTTGTACAGGACATTTTATCTTAATTTTAAATATTTCTATTCAAATGTCACAATGATCATAATACTGTTGTTTTGGCTAAAAACTTTTTTTATTATAAAAACTGTAGACATATTGAACTTAACTTGTGTTTTAATCCAGTTCTTAGGATAAATATATAGCATTTTTTAGAATGTCTAAACGCATAATCTTTGCTAAAAAGTTACAATAAGCGTAAACGTACTTTGGTTTCTCACAGAAGATTAAATGTGAATACAGAATTACAGAAGGACGAAGGAGGGTTTGGGTGGGTTGAAATTCCTTAATTTAAAATGCGCCTTTTGTTGGAGGGGATACTTCCAAGTTCACATAGCGTCATTTTATCCCGGGCAGAGGCCATCATTTTACTCTCCAGATGCGGATAACAAAAAGCAAATATGAAGAAACCGTCTGTGAACGAGGCCAGTCAATAAAAACGCCGTCGTTTGTCCCTCGAGCATTGTGGGGCATTTTAATTACAAATTAGATTTTTCTAATACCAGTCTTAACGGAGTGTCTCTTCTCATAAATTCAAGCTCACTGGGAGAGCTTGGAATGGAAGACGATGCCTTTATATTTGATTATATGTTTCTTCATCCTCTGTTAATTAAATAAGTTAAGTGTGTGCTTAGAGCCGAGGCTAAGGGAGAGTTTCCTTTATATAAAAAATACAACTAAGTTTTGAAGCCAATTATATTTGAAAATCGATTCTTCCTTATTATCTGATTGCGTCGATAAATCGAAATAAAGTATTTACATTTTATAGTTTATAAGTAGAAATATATCGATTCTATTTGTTGTTCTGGTTTAATTGTATCTAATTGCATTTGATATTCTAATCGATTATATCCATGCCTCTAAAATAATATCAGAATATTTAATACCTAAGCCCATACACCCACCAATGCGGGTGCGATTCACAATCAATTATACATAATATGTAATGAATTGAAAATATGTTATATTATGAATCAAATCATTTGGTTAGATGAGTTTGATATATTGTGCTTACATCCTTTGCTAGACACGTCTGCATAGGTTTAAGTCATGATACATTATATGACCTAGAAAGATGCTGCTCGGGAAGTCAAGTTTAGAATCTCTGCCAGGTGCAATGAGATTGTTATTTTACTAGAATATTTTTCACCATCTCCCCAAGAAAATGTAGCCTCACTTTCTCTAAATCTTGATCGCTTACTCCTGCCATAGTAGTGTAAATATGAGGATAACCCGAAGGGGTGATAAGAAAATAATAAGTTTGTCCCTCATATAGAGTTAGTTCAGCGTTAGTGTGACCTTGGAGGCCGGATGCACTGAGAGGGATTTCTAATATCCTCACTAGGTAGATTTTGGTGTAATTTAATCTAAACCTTCCTTATCGTATATCCTTTACTTAATGTACATTTCGGAAATTCTGAATTGGCGGTAAGGTGCATATACATAAGATTTAAAAAACAACAACACTAGTAGCAAATTTAAATAGTTAAGCCACAAAATCTTACAAAACGTAAATATGTTTTGAATGCATTACGTATGCATAGGAATAGTAAATATAATATTTTTTTTAGCTTAAACCTCTTATAGGATTTTTCAGTACATGGGACAAACTAACATTAGGCCTTATTTAATTTTAAGTTTTATAGTTTCACTTAATGCCCTGATATCATTTTATATAATTATTATATTACTAACAGAATCATAAGGAAATTTGTGACTATTTAATAGTATTTTTTATGGGTGTACGTGAGGATAGAGGGGGGAAACATTAATAAAAAAACCTGTTAGTTTACCCAGAAAGGATTCAAAATCCTCCATTTTCATTTCCATAATTCATAAATCAGACAAGACGATAATGGTGTCGGGCACCCATTGGTGCGAGTTCTTTCTATGTTGCCTCACATCAAATCCAGCTATGTATTATATGAAATATAAATATTGGTATCCTCAGGTTGTGAATCCCGCTACCTTATGTAGCGTAAGGTAATCCTGATTCCTGTGCACATCGTTACAAACACCCCTGTACATCGTTACAAACACCCCTGTACATCGTCACAAACACCCCTGTACATCATCACAAACACCCCTGTACATCGTCACAAACACCCTGTCCGGCTTGACAGACCCCCGGTACATCGTCACGGACAACCATATTCCGGCCATTTTATTTCCAACAGACGACAAGTAGGAAGTTAGGGAAAGAAGGGAATGCAATACGATAAAAAATAACTCGGATTTTTTTTTGTGGCGCCAATTCTAAACTCTTTATTAAAATATCCCAGCCAACATGACTGACACCCGCACAGATAGGCATGTGGACTAAATGTCATGTTCGTCTAGTCTAATTTGCCAGTTATCGCCTGTTCTAGGTTCGAATCCGTGATGGATATACATAAATTTTTTTTCCAGCAATGGGTTGCTAATATCCCTCCACGCAAGTGCAAGTATATCTTCTTTCAATTATACATTTCAAAACCCTACCCAATTCTAGTGTAAACAGGTGTATAGCCCGGATGACTGCCGCGATAATATTCCTAACCAATAATTTGGCGTGAAATCATTCAAGGGAGTGGTAGGCGCTCTCTTGCTTTTCATTTCCAAATTTGAGGAGATAATTTTTTTATTTTTTATTCTGCCTCTTTAAAAATAACTTTCAGGTTTGTTTTAATTCTTTTGACGTGCCGTATGTACACATCTGAGAAAGGTCCGACATATTAGCTTAACTGGTAGTGAGTCTGGCTACTGTACTAAAGGGTCCCGGGTTTGATTTCCGAAATCTCCGAGTAATTTATCATTAGTGAAACTTGAGCTTCATCTTTCTTTGTGATAAATTAACCACCAGAGAACTGATTGTTACGTCTACTTTATATTCATTTAATTACTCCTCGTCTGGCCCAGCCACATATTTATACTAGTTGGGTAAGAATGAGGAAGGTAGAACTTAGAGGAAATATATAACCATCAGTACACCCAGCCGGGATACAACCCTAACCTCCCCACCTTCAGCAAGCCGGACTAAATAAGCTTGATATTCAGACCACGTGTCCTCCGGTGTGGCTTCAAGGGTTTTAATAGCTTAAATTAAGGGGTTGGGGGAAGTGAATCAGTTTGAAATAAATGAATAAGCGTTTTTACGGATTTGGACGGAAAAAACACTCACGAATAAACAAGCTATAATCCACCCCACCAGGATTGAACTTCAACCTATTAAGTCAAAGCCAGGGTCCAAATGTACTAAATGATATAATACCTAATATGCGCCATCGCAAGTATAACACGGTTCCACTTTTCTCCAGAGATGTACCTCAAGATGCGCCATTTTGACTTGCTTCGTTTCTGTACTCACTAAAAAAGGAGAAAACTGGAGGAAAGAACTATGGGGACGTCATTACGAACGTCACTATCTACACTTCCTTCAACCAATCCGTGTGAATGATCTATTCCAAAAATGTAAATACCAATTATTACTAATGATAAGAATTACTAACATTTTTTGAAGTCATAAATTATATTTAAATATATTTGTTCATCACTTAAAAAACAAAGTTACTAGTAAAACTATTTATTTTTCTTAATAATGTACAACTTTCGTTAAATGATCAAAATATTTCAAGGTAATTTAAAACATGTGTTGAAATGGTCCCCCTAAACAGTTTTAAATATTCATCTTTATTTTAGCTAGTGACAGAACATCCTTAGTTTCAAAGTAATGTATACGTACTTAGATTGCAACGATACCAAGATAGTCATGCTTTGTCACCATCACAACTTACTTTATGATTATAACAAAGTATCAGACACGTTCTTTGCACGGTTAGGCAGCACAAAAACTATCAAATCAGAATGTCCAACATCTGGCTCCACACCTTTCGATAGTTCCGCTTTGTATAATCTTGAGCTAACGATGGAAATCTCAAACCAATCACGCACTTAAACAATTAAAATAAATTAAGTATTTGGAGGAAAAAAACTTGTCCACAAACTGAGTGCACAATAAACACAATACATTAACAACGCATTACCTAAGCGCGATAATAAAATAAGTTAACCGAGCTAATATACATGTTTACAGATATATGTTGAAAAAAAAGGGCATCACAGTTACCCAAAGAGCACAAATAAATCATATACTCTGATACAGAAATATATTATATACCAAACATCATGTTTTCCGAAATAGCATCATGGTTCATATGGGGAAGTTTCTCTTCTATTAGTTATATCCTGCCCTCTATTTTTAAATTCCAGTCTTCCCAGCTTTAATGGTTATTGTGAGGTGGTCCATTTATAGATGGGAAAATTTAAATTTTCTTCAATGCCAAAACGAAAATTTTATAGCAATTTTGGAAATATTTTAAGCTACTAACCCCTCTTCAATCCTTTTTTCAGTTCCCACATCCCCATTTTGAAATTTTAAGATGTATTTGATCATCTTATATGGTTTATTTACGTGATTTTCATATTTCAATTTTAAACCACAATGAAAAGTAGTGCTTTATATTAGGTTTATCAATTTACAGATTTTCCATTTCCTGGACATCAATGTTTAAGTTACCCGCCTCGGTGGCGTAATTGGCTAACGCGCTTTTCGTGTTGAGCTCGACTGCTGAGGACGGGGAGATTGAGGTTCGAATCCCGGTCGGGTGAATTTGGGGGGGGTGTTCCTAAATGGGTTTACACTCTCCCTCCACGCAAATGCGGGTTCACTTCCTCTAATTCGACCTCCTCAATTCCTAATTCATTAGAGTAATTAGTACTTAAAGCGTATAACTCGAACGGGTAGTAAGACGCGGTGCTAAATATTATTATTATTAATTTTTAAGTTCGATATGTTCAGACCTTCTTTGCCTCTACGGGAAGGTCTATTGACTTACATGTTAAATTTATATTTTATATAACACCACAAAGATTTTTTTATATTTGTTTTTCTCTATTTTCTCAATTTAAAAACTGCAGTATTTTATGGCTATTTGTAGAGGTCTTTATACATTCTTGCCAAATTTAAGTTTTCTACTACACAGAAACGTAGTTGTTAATATCAGTCTTAGAAATTGTAGGCCCCACAACCCATTCAAACTAATCCTACTTTGAGATTTCGGATTTTAATACGACTATTACGACTATGGTTATATGGAGTTGTCCTTCTACCTGCCTATCAAATTTTACTTTTCTACCACAACTAAAAGTTTTCTTCTTTTGATTGTACCACACCTCCTGTTCCCCAATGTTCTAATTAAAATTTTAACATTTTCATCACTTTATATTTATTTGGAATGGTATTTTATTTAGCTGCTGGCCGAGTTTCAGTTTTCTACTACATTGGGAAGTAGCTGTTTACTATTCGTTTTTAAAATTTTGAGCATCTCCACTCCCTTTTCTCCAATTCACACTTAGAAATTTAAAGTTTTAACATTTATTTACCCGTTTCAGTGGCTAAATGGCCTAAGGCGTCTCTATCACGCTGGACTGACCTGCTGATGACAGAGGGATCGGGGTTAGAATCCATGTAGGATCCACTGAAAGTGGTTTTTGTTAATATTGTTTCCCCCTCTACATCCACGCTAATGCGGATAGATTACCTCTAAAATGCTTCCTTCCTCATCCCTACCACATTAGAGTAATTATCATATATGCGTACAGCCTGAACAGGTAGTAGGACGTGGTAATAATATATATATGTTTATTTATTTATTTGATTATCTGGAGTGGTCTCTCCACCTGACTGCCAAATTTTAATTTTCTACCTAATCTAAAAAATAATTTTTCTAATTATAATTACCCCATTTCCCGGCATACCCATTTTGAAATTTCACAATTTTAGATTTTTATGGTTATATGGGTAGTCCTACTTAACTTCCAAACAAAATTTCCACTTTCCAGATTCAGGGGTTGCGGAAATACGGTGATGGAGGAACAAGTGAGTCCCACACCTTTCTGCTCCTTTCTACTCTCTTAGGGGAGGAGATTTGGAAAATGTCTACTGGTTCAAAATATAGATTATTGAATTTCGCAAGCTTTCAACCCCCCTTTATCACTTCTTAGAGAACAAATTTCACAAAACACCATCCTATCTCTTGAATAGGGCCCAAAAGAAACCTTCACGCAAAATTTCAAGTTTCCAGACTCAGGGGTTGGGGAAATAAGGTGATGAGTGAGTGAGTGAGTGGGCAACGCTTTTCTTTGCTTCAAACAGAAAAAATCTTTATTTCATTGATTCCGACCAGGTTTTTAGTCAATTAAAAAATATATTGTAGAATTTAGGTTTTGAGGTGCACACGATCGTGCACGAGCTACTAATTTTAAAATTTCACATCTCTGCATGTGATAGATATCTCGCAATGTTTATGAGTAATAAACAAACGAACTCTTTATTTTACTAATATAGATTTCCTCCTATTTTAATTCCTATATTAGTTACTAATTATTTATCATGGGAGTATCCATCATAATCTCGTCAACAAACTAACAAAATTATTAACATAACATATTATAAATAAATAAATTTAACATTCCCCTACTCTAACAATAAGGTGTTTCGTGTTTAGTCTTAGCTACAACACTTGATAACATCTCAAATTTGTTTCCAATCATTTTAGTTTTGTCATACATTAACAAAAACTATTATTTAACGGTTTTTAAATAATTTTTTAATCTCTCGTCATGTTTGAAATTCTGAATAAAAAGAGTTTGGCAACAAAATAGTATTTGTTATAAATATAGCTATCTCTTAGATGTAAAATAGTTCGAAATTATATACAAACAATAAGAAAAAAAGGGATGTGCCCCTTTGGTTTGATTGTCGATATCGTAAAAATTGTGATTTGGGATAAGATGAACACATCCGTAAATAAATAGAGCTAAGAAAACTCTTTATCATGAACTCGCAAGTGAGCTATACCGACCGGGAGGCCGCCACTGTTAGCAATGATAGTGCCAACATTCGTGGATAAAGGGTGTCATGTTGTCAGCACAGTGGACTCTCCTGCCGTTAATCTCAATTTTCTAGACCAGAACTGCTGCTTATTTATTCAAGTATCTCATTTGTCCTCACGAGGCTGATTATATTTTAAATGCGCTATATTTGTCTATTTATTTATTTACTCTAAAATTAATTCCAATTTTGAACTGAAGTTGTGAAGTTGTGAAAAAAAAAGGATAAAATAGATCTTTGAACATCGTGCAAGTATGCCAAAATAAATTCCTTATTTAGTCTTAGTTATGTTACAGATAAGATAAAGAAAAGTGTTAAAAACATTGATCACGTGTCACCTAAAAAAAATTATATGTAAAACCTTGAAAATCAACTAATTTCATTGTTAGAAACTGGTGGCGGCCCTGTTATCGACTAGTATTCTACCTCCCTGATAACTAGACCAAAGGGACGGAATCTCGTCATTATTGGGTGTTCGGTCTCTGAATGAACGGGAACATTGTCCCCCGGAATGCTTGTGGTCAAATAGGGCTTCTACTGTGTTTGTGTCTTGCCTGGGGCCAGGGTTTCTATGGAACCACTGAGGCGTGGAATCAATTTTGTCCTCTCTTGGAGCGACAGGGACACAAGTCCACCAAAAGAGATAAATTGATACATTGTTTGTAAATAGAGTGAGATTGGCACGTGATGGGAGGGACAGTATTATTCTGGAAGGAGCTGTATGTAACAGTTTCGAAGTGTTACTAAAACAATACAAATATATTCATATTTAAATTAATGTATTTTTCAGCTGTAATTCTTGACAGATAAGCCTAGTTTACATTGGTCGAGTATAAGGCTAAGAGAGACGTTAGTAAAAGCACATTTGGTTTACCATTGTGAACAGTTGGTCGATATAATGGGCTGGTGATTGAGCGAGTATTCATGTGAGTCGAGTGGTCGAGTGGAAAGTAGAGTAACTCGCCCACTCGCCTTCCTCCATTACCAGATTTTTGTACTTGTCAGCGCACTGTCCCTCTACTTTCCCTGTGTGATCCCCCAGGCAAGTACATAGCCGGGTTAGAATGTCTTCTGTTATTTCACTGTTTTGTACAATCTTGCAACGTACAGTAAAGTTTTCCTACACAATTTACTTTATTTATTAGCTTTTGATGTTGTATTTCTACCGGTTTTCGATTTTATGTTCCTGAAATTGTTGGTGTTTTTCCATAGACTCGAACAAAAATAAATATGCTTTCGAGGGAAAACGAAGTGGTTAGAAGAAGACAGTGCAAAATGTGCAGCGCTCTATCGTGGATGTGAATGATTATGGAATATGAGCAACCTTTCAAATAAAAATAAGCATATGAGGCCAAAGTTCATCGAATCAATCTTAGAGCATATAGAGGGTGATGGTTTTGGAGTAGCGGTAATTAAATGAAAAAATAAAAGTAAAGATCAATTTAGAACCGGGAAGTTTAGAAAATTAAAAAAATCCAAGAGGTCCGATTGTTCAGCAGAAGATGTTTACAAACCAAACATAAAGTGATTTAGCGTGTAGATGTACACTCAATTAGAAGGCCAGCTACTGTCTTACTGGCGAGTCAGAACTTCCCACCGTGTAAACAATGCTTTATTACTTTCAAGGCTATTCGTCTTATACTATCCATCTGAGATATCCGTATCTTACTATTGTACATACTAGCCACGTTGTACTATCCATATGGGATATTCACATCTTAGTATCGTCCATACTAGCCACGTTGTACTATCCATCTGAGATATCCACATCTTACTATTGTCCATACTAGCCACGTTATACTATCCATCTGAGATATCCGTATCTTACTATTGTACATACTAGCCACGTTGTACTATCCATCTGAGATATCCACATCTTACTATTGTCAATACTAGCCACGTTATACTATCCATCTGGGATATCCGCATCTTAGTATCGTCCATACTAGCCACGTTGTACTATCCATCTGGGATATCCGCATCTTAGTATCGTCCATACTAGCCACGTTGTACTATCCATCTGAGATATCCACATCTTACTATTGTCCATACAAGCCACGTTATACTATCCATCTGGAATATCCGCATCTTAGTATCGTCCATACTATTCACGTTTTGCTATCAATTTTGGAATATATACATCTCACTTCTGTCCATACTATCGGATTTTTGATATCCATATGGGATATCCGCATCTTACTACTGTTCATGTTATTCACGGTGTACTATCCATATGGTATATTGTCATCTTACTACTTTCTGTGCTGTTAAAGTCTTACTACTGTCCGGGATATCCGCATCTTACTATTGTCCTGGATATCTTCGTCTTACTACTATCCAAGCTTTCAGCGTCTTACTACTGTTTAGACTGTTCGAGTTTTATTGCCCGTAATATTATCCAACATTTTTACTTTATTGCCTATCTTCATTTTTCTACTCTTCTGAAATAACCGTGCCTTAATACTCCTCAAGACTATCCGCAGATTTACACTTAATGGGGCGGGTATGCTATAAAATACATTATAAAGGAAATGTACTTACATTTGAGTGGAGGTAGAGTAGGAAACCATTTAAGAAAACCCCCCCTTAGTAAACCCAGCTGGAACTTAAACCCGGACCGTCCCATCACCAGCAAAACAGGAAAGATAAGACTGACCCCTTAGTCCACGTGCCCACCATAGTTATGGCTCAAACATTATCCTGTCATATCCGAGTTGGTCCTTTATTCGGCTCAA
Organism: Timema douglasi; assembly: GCA_901482245.1. Classification (NCBI taxonomy): domain Eukaryota; kingdom Metazoa; phylum Arthropoda; class Insecta; order Phasmatodea; family Timematidae; genus Timema; species Timema douglasi. The sequence continues at coordinate 60,294 of CABEEJ010001115.1, read as the reverse complement.
TGTGATTGGAACGAGGCACTTAAGAAACGTCAGAGAGATGCTAAGCTAACTCAAGGTTAATAAAACAGTTCATAAAGCAGACATTAAGGGTTTCCCTGGCTCGGTAGCCATGTTCCACCATGCAGACGAACTCCTAGTCTGCCTCCCCTCCTCTGCGCCGTCGTCTGACCAACTGTAAACAGTCCTCCTCTCGGCCGTCGGACGCTTCGAAGAATGTGGGGCCGCTCCTGTCCCGGATGTAAACACTGCGGTGTGACTTTTTCTTTTTGCCTTAGCGATGCTACTCTTAGCGAATTGTTCTATCTTCCAGACGGTGCTCTGCGCCTGATTGAGCGCTTGACTCGGTCATGGAGGAAAGGCGAGCGGAGCTCCTAGCTGTTGGTTCTTATGTTCCCGCATCGATGTCTCGCTGTCCGTTCATTCATGGATAAACTAGGCGAAGACTCATGTCTGTATTATTATTATTATTATTATTATTAGCACCGCGTCTTACTACCCATTCGGGTTATACGCACGTACGCTAACGTGTAATGGTAGGGTGATTGTGAGATGGAATGGAGGACCTACAGTTTAACGTGGAATCCGAACCCCCAAAGGTGGCCTGGCATTCCCCACATTCACAAGTTGTGATTAATACACGTCTGGTCAGAGGTGAGGGAAGGGTTTGTTGTCGCTACTGTTGACCTACAAACTCAGGCGTGGGGAAACGAAAAGGAGTTTCTAGCTATTCGTTCTTAGCTACACTCCGTAGAAGGCACTAATTTCGCGCTATTGGTTCAAACATGGATGAAAGAGAGAAATGCTCACACTTCTTATTTAAGTCATGTCTGTAGAAGTCACTCTGTTGATCTATAAGCTCATGAAACGATTAAATAAGTTTTTAATTATTAATTCTCGGCTACGCTTTCTAGAGGGCAATAATGCCTTGCAATTGATTCGTTAAAAGATGAAAAAGGGAAAACTCTCCATCAGCTTAAGTTTTCAAATATTTTTATTGAATGCATTTGCTTAGCTTGTGACTACAGTCAAAAAATAAACATCCTGTAACAAATATTTCAAATATAAGCAATCAGCGTAGATGAATAAGTTGTGGATTAAAGGAGAAACATTTCTAATATTGATTTAAATCTCATAGACTAGAAGGCTCTAATTTCTATACATTTTCTATATATATCGCTACTTTTTGACTGTGACTTGACCAAGAAGTAACGTGAAGCTGGGTCAGCTCTAATCTCAAGACATTTTCAAACATTTGGAAATAATCTTCCCAAAATGAGTTTTCCAATATTCTTTCGTAAATTGCTTTATATATATATATTTTTTTTTTTCTCGTGCAAACTATGTTTTATTGGTTGAATGAAGTGAGTTTCTGTTTTAACTTGAATTTATTATTATTATTATTATTATTATTATTATTATTAGCACCGCGTCTTACTACCTTTTTCTTGAAAATGTGGCATATTTTCTGTCCGTATGTCTTTCCGTCCAGATATTTGCTCCTAGATAGATGTCAAATTTTCGGATGAACTTTAACTAAATTTGGCAGGGATATTATTTGTACCTATGCCAAATAATATATGCACATAATTTTTGATCTGGTTAACCATTTAAAGATGGTGACTACTCAAATATCTGTCTTTATTTTTTTTGCTACAAGATAACTGCCAAATGCGTGGCCAAATTCTTACTAAATTTGGCAGGGATATTTTTTAACCCAGGCCAAACGACGCGCGACGTATGCACATAGTTTTTCATTCTGGCTATCCGTTTATACATGGCGTCCAATCAAAAGGTCGTTTAATAGCTCATCTAAAGTAATTTGAATTTATTATTCTAAGAAATCGATCGAGTTCCTCAGCCATGTATCAGCCATGTATTTTTTTTTAATGTTGACATATATTGTGAGGCTGAAGTCTCAAACTACGGCTATTTTATATTAATATAATGCACTTTTGAACATAGTATTAAATGGTTTTCTGTATAACTTGATCATCAAGGACTAATATCTTCCTCAAGTCCAAGGATAAGCTAGAGGAAAGGTTTAGCTTCAAATCCAAATATAAATCTTGAGAATGTATCAACAATAAAATACGAAGAGAGCGAGATCTACAGTTCACAAAACTACTAAATAATTAGAAGAGCATCATAATTTTTCAATACTTTACGCTACAATAATTTCAGTACTGGACTAAAAACTTGAAAAGTAATCAAAGATAAGGATAACATAATGTCCTCGTTGCTCCATGCTCCAGTGTTGCCAACACGAGCATTCCTGTCCTCCCCTCATTCATTCGATGTTTATTTTCTTGACATTTAATGGATTTTCTTGTCCGCCTGGTTTACCAAACTCTGAAAGAGGTCGTCTGTTTAGTGACTCAGAGAACGCGGTCATCATTTCCCATTTGAGAACCATTTACAAGAAGTTAATTGATCAATTTTTAAATTTAAGTTTGTGTTGTTTTAAATATCTATATTTATGTTGAGGGATATTTTTTTTTAAATAGAGTAAAACATATATTTACGATTCTATGAAGGATGCACTGTTTAGTACCCAAACGGTAGAAATAATGTTGCAACGGATTTTTAATGAATGAATTGGAATAATTAAGGCATATGCAGCATTCTTAAATTTAACTTTTTTTGTACCACTGCTTACAATATATTTGGGCTATTTGAGTATTTACACTGATGGTGTAGGGAGGATAAAGGCAACATATAGAGGGAGTGTATCCCCATTTGCGTGAATAGAGGGTCAGAAACTATTTAGGAATAAAATACCATAAAAGTGTCATCCGGGATTTGAGCCCCAACCTCTATAACACCAGAAAACCAGTTAAGACGTCACACTCTTACTCCATGTGCCCTACTGGATTAGGCTGAATGAATTTAAATACTTAAAACGAAGAAAGTAACATTTAAATCAAATGAACCAGAATTTTCCTGGTGAGAGGATTAATAGAGGGTCGTAAATGTTGATAACAATAATTTCCATTGCACACGACTGGGAATAGAACTATGATGCCGATGTTGCCTCAGCATGTAAGAACATAATACTAACCCTTATCCAGGGCTAAGATTGTTTGTCTTAAGACTGTGGTTCAAATCCTGGTGGCGTCTAAATTTAGTCTTCCCGTGCTACGAAAATATAGTTTATTAATGGTTTGGAACTCACTAAAATATCAATCCCGGGTTCCGATAAACCCAATTTCATTACGTACCGGCTAAAATATTAGACATAAGGAAACATCACACAATTTTACTTGCAGTTTACTGTTAGATTCCCCTTGGTGGTGGCCCAGCAATGTGAGACGTTAGACTCAATTTGCGCTTGGTCACCGTAAGTAGACAAGGAGGTCGTAGCTCGGTTGGATGCGTTGGTAGAAGTTCCACATGTAACTTGTACTCTATTTTATTCACAATAATTCCTTCGTGTTAATGTGGGTACATTTCTTATGTTCTAACCTAATAAAATCTACTCCTTATATTCGTTAATAACCATTGTGTGGTTTATTGCCCGATCGGGTAGTAAAACGCGGTGTTAAAAAATTAATAAAAAATAACCATTTTGATGAACGCGATTATTAAAATAATAATACTTTGTTTAACATATAGATACCTAATTTAAATGCAGTAACGAAAAATGAATTATTATATACTCAAATGAGTTCTAAGCTAATGGTCGTAATACGAACTAAATTACAGTATCTACTAAATGGGTATAGATATCAATCATCGATGTTGGTTAATCGATTATTTATAAGCATCTTTGTTTGAGGCACGTGCGCACACAAACGCACATACACATATCTAAATATAAATTTATATATATATATACTATATATGCATATATACAAATTCATATAATCCTATTTAAAGAAAATCTTTCATCTGACATCTTCTAAACTCATAAAATATAGGTTGTTTGTTTTGCATTAATTTATTATTCAAAGCGAAGCTATATTGATTAAAGATGTGTAGTTTGTGAACGAATAGTTTGAATTTAACAACTATTCCAACTGAATTAGTGTAACTATAACTAGCTCACCTTTTTGAAGTGAACTCCGAAGTGACGTGACAGTAAATCATTGTGATTCTTTGATATAATATTTCTTAAATAATTTATGCGTCGACTTATTCAACACAGCTGTTGAGCGATGCAGCCAAGAATTGACTGGTTAATGGAGGTATCTTGACTGCCAATAGTATAGCCGAGATATCGCAGTACGGTCGAGTAGTTTGGCTGTAAGGGCCTCCACTCAGAATTAGAGCAACCAGTGTAAGGATCGCCTTAACCGATACTGTGTTGCCAGCGTTCTTATATCTACTGCTACCACCCGTGCCGGCTTGGTTGGTAGCCGCGGTCACATTAGGGGACGGCCAGACTGGGCGAGCGAGCGACTAAAATATAAAATAGAACACATGGGTTGTAGTGAGAGGTGGCCAGACTGGAGCGAGTGACCGAAAGATAGAACTGGTCCTATTTTCCAAATGCGCGCACTCTACCCGGTACAGTCTAGTTTACAGGCGCTATGCAATATTATTTTATGTTGGTTCATTGAGTGCTAGGAACACTTCTCATTTTGACATATTTATTACTATCGATAGTTTTGGCACAATTGCTACTAAGGGCCTAATTTAAATGGTAATATAATAAATCATTCTTATTTGTATATATATGTATTAAACTGATATATTAAAATACTTCAATACTATCAAAGTAGGTCTTTACAAATAAGAATCACCATTAGCATGGGGAGAGGATTAGAAAACCATAACAATTAATCACTTGTCAAAAACCACCCTAAGTTCACTGAGCCAAGATTCGTAGCCTCCTCGTCAGCAACTATCGAGAGCTATCTGCTAATCACGCGCTCGCTCGCCAGTTTGGCCGCCCAGTCGCTCGCTCGCACGCTTGTCAGTTTGGCCGAACCCTTAGGCTGGTCGCTGGCCGCTACTAGCAGAGTAGTGTGAGCTATAAGTTGCTGCTTCTTTCACTAGCCATCTACCAGCGGATTTTGAGGTAGCGCATGTTCAATTTTAGCCGTCACCTACTTCGGTGGCCGTATGGTTTAAGGCAGGGCAGTGTGCCACTTAAGGACTAGCTTAATTTTGAAATAGTCCAGTGTGTCAACTCCTATTTATGTTTTTTTAAATCAGTATCTAAAAATCAAAGCGTGTTGAATATTATGAAATGTAATTAACAACTCAAATAAAATTATAATGACTATTTCAGCAATGAATAAATTTTAAACAAGTAAAATTGATTAAATTGTCAAAATGCGTGTCTTAGCTTAAAGTAAAAATATTTATAGTAACACCTTCAGGAGAAAATAATACAGTAAATATTTATAAATGTAGAAATCACAACCTTACATATCTTTTCCTTTATATTTAGAAACGTTTTGTAATTTGCTAGCCGTGATTATATATATGTTCGGTTCATAACTTTGTCTTCACCAGCATGAAAGATTATTTCTAACCGTTGACTGACTTTACTAAGTTTATTGTGACATGTGAATGAATGAACAGACTATAAAATACTAATGACTTCAAAAAATAAGACCACGCCGGAAAAAGTTTTTTAAGTGTTTATCTTTTTCATGTCGGCCCACCACCAACATCTTGTAGTGGCACGCTTGCCATAGATTAGCCATCCCTGGTATAAGGCGTCCCTATCGTGTTAGATTAGGCTGCCACTGACAGAGAGATTGGGGTTCGAATCAAGGTTGAGTGTAAGGAGGGTTGTGTTTAAAAAATTGTTTTCCACCCTTCCTTCACGAAGATAAGGATACACTTCTTCTAAATACAACCTTCCTCATTTATTGCTCGTTAAAGTAAGCCTAATTAGTATATATGCATACAACTTGAACATAGAGTAAGACACGGTACTAAAAATAAAAATCTATAATAGTCACTATCTGCCTAAGTCAGTCACTCATCGCTGCTAGATGCGCACCACCAGCCAATCTGAACTCTCTACTGCAGAGTATCTTAAACCATTCCCAATAGTGCACCACCAACCAATATGAACCCTCTGGTCCAGAGTATCTGAAACTTTTCCCAATATCGCACCACCAGCCAATCTGAACCCTCTGGTCCAGAGTACCTCAAACTTTTCCCAATAACGCACCACCAACCAATCTGAACCCTCTACTGCAAAGTATCTTAAACCATTCCCAATAGTGCACCACCAACCAATATGAACCCTCTGGTCCAGAGTATCTGAAACTTTTCCCAATATCGCACCACCAGCCAATCTGAAC
>CABEEJ010001115.1:9309-53573 GCA_901482245.1 Timema douglasi | reverse complement strand
CACCACCAACCAATCTGAACACTCTGATTCAGAGTATCTCAAACTTTTCCCAATAACGCACCACCAACCAATCTGAACACTCTGATTCAGAGTATCTCAAACTTTTCCCAATAACGCACCACCAACCAATCTGAACACTCTGATTCAGAGTATCTCAAACTTTTCCCAATAACGCACCACCAACCAATCTGAACACTCTGATTCAGAGTATCTCAAACTTTTCCCAATAACGTACCACCAACCAATCTAAACACTCTGATTCAGAGTATCTCAAACTTTTCCAATAACCCACCACCAACCAATCCGAACCCTCTAGTCCAGAGTATCCCAAACTTTTCCCATTAACGCACCACCAACCAATCTGAACCCATTAGATCAGTGTTTCTACCACTTATTTCAATAATGAACTACTTGATAATCGTCCTATTCACACGTGAACCACCCACATTAATATACTACCTAACTGTCACTTGTTGAAGTAGAAAGTCTTATAATAAAAATGTTTATCAAGCAGTAAAAACAGTATATTTATATAACTTGGTTTCATATACACATTTTACAGCACTATTTTAATAGGTAGAGCCCTATTTGACAGCTAGAAATTAAATTAAATTAAATTATGAGTCAAGCCATATGCTACTTCACTTTTTATATAATATATTATTAATAAAATAACACTAATAATATAGTCATTATATTACGAATTGTCTTCCTATGAAAATTGGACTGTACTTGTGGAACAAAGAATAGCCGACTTGGCGGAATTATCCTCTCAATATCATACTCTTTTGATTTATTTCACATTTTTATTTTCTAATAAAGATAAATATATATTGTAACTGTGAACCATTTTGGCCTCGAGATTATGATGAATATTTATGTTTACCATAATATCCAAAAACAAATTTATCTGTCCTCGGGGTGTAGTTTTATCTTGATTGAGCTCTTAAGTAGATGTTGGGTAATTTTCGTTAAGTGACATAAGGATTTTGATTAAAATGGATATCTGGGAAGTCTTTACATGATAGTTTAATACAGATCATTTGAGGTTAAATTACTGATTACTCTTTTTTTTTAAACTTAGTCTCAAACTACAAACAGACTATTTAAGAAAGCAAATCCTATTATGAAATACCATTCATTTTCCTCTGGGCTCATTTGAGGACCTCATGGTACACCACCACTAACCACAGTTTGAGAATCACTGCTCTAGTTGTTGGCTTAACGCAACAGCTGGTTGAAACTCCACGTGGTCGACACTGCATTCTTGTCTTATTGTGTTCCTCGTGTCGCGCGTAGAGTTTTACGATGACGGAAATAAATCGAAGGTCCCCCAATTGTTATATTTCAACCTATCCGGTCTTCAACACACTCCTTTCGTCAACAACATTTCCGTGCTAAGTTCTTTCACTCCACTCGACAACCGTCATTAGTAACTTTCCCCATGGACTCAAAGAAGATATTTTATACATCCCGTCATGACGCCTTAAAAACTGAAAATAACCTTGTGAGAATGTGGACTCAGTCGCTACCAGTCGTTGTGACCACTGAGGAGCCGATACTTTCTGCTGCCAGCAGCAGCAACCAGACCAGTGGGGCCACAGTTCTATTGTCTGACACAATGCTTTCCTAAAATTTATAAAACTTAATATATAAAATACTTTTATTCTGAAACTAATATTTTGTATGGCTGTTTCTTTAAGTTATAGAAACTATTTATTTATTTTGTTTGCCAGTTATATATAACAAGATACAAATGTGAATATAATATTTTTAGATTTACTATTTAATGACATATAATAACTCTTGTTGTCACAAGCACGAATCAAAAGACACGATTGTTTTATTAATATTTGTTGTTCTTTCAATTAGCTGCGAAAAATCCAAGTTCTTACTATTCCTTGGAGAATTATTATTAGAGGCGTTTATCAACACTTTTGAGTGATAGTATTGTATCACTAAGAAAATAATAATCATTTACATATAGGATAGTATTAGTGACTTTCAACTAATGTTTGCAATATCATTTTTCTCTTAGCTGTAAGTTATTACCCCTCCTACGCTGGATGGACTCTCGACTTCCTGTGGCTCTCGACTGAAAAAGCATTGCACATTGAGTAGGCTCGTACTAATGAGCTGGTTTAGTTCACAGGTCACTGGTCGCATTACGATGCGCTGGCTTGGGCTACATCTGCTGACACATCAGGAAAAGCTTCTTGGGTTCCCTTATTATTGAGCTGTAGGCTGCTTAAAAGCTTAAAACACGTGACTTGTGTTCTTAGATGTGAATTGCAAGATTAAATAAGCTTCTTGATGAAACAGCCTACCGTAGCGCTGAGAAATGTTGCAGAAGTCCAGAGATATAGACCCTTTTTATTTAAGAAGTTGTTTGCCATTTCAAAATATGGCCTATGCCATAATGTAAGTGAAAGGTGTCAACATATTATCTCTAAAGGATAGCCCCACATCCTTTATCATTTAAAAAAATTGTTTGAAAAGGTAAAATTAGCTAATTTTTAAATACGCTTCACGATAAATATCGCAGTTTTGAGATGAAAATAGTGTTTTTGGGTCATAACGGTACGTTTTAATATGATTGAGGATTTATTTAGTAGTTTTGGAGCTTCAAAGCTGCCATTCCCTTAAGAAATGCAACAGCGTAGTGATATATCCCTTCAATTATGTGGTTGGCTGCCTCAATCAGCGAGAAAGTATCAATTACTGTCAGGCCACATGTCTTAAAATACAATTGCCTGAGTTGTTCTCTGAAACTGCTGATATACTCTGTCAAAGCTTACAATCACTTTCTCCATTCACCTACAACTTCCCTTTCTCATGTCAGTAAGAAAAGGGGAAATAAAACTACTAACATTCCTATCTCAAAGTAAAAAGGAAAGCTCGTTGCTGGTTCTCCAATATTTTACAACTTTCAGTTGTGAGCCTATTAAAACATTACTTATTTGTTAGAGGAAATCTAGATCTAGAGACCTTTTTCATCAATCCTAATCTCTTTGCCCCGCAAATATCCTTACAAAGTCATTGGATATGAGCTAGTGTCCCGTTTTCATATATTTGTCTCTATTAATAAAATTAAAACTATAGGGTCGTTGAGGTAAAAGAGTCCTGTTGGAATCTTTCGAATTTATATCGGGGTAACCATATTTTGAAATAACGTATCTTAGAATTATTCCAGCCATTTTTTATAATAACTTTTTATCGACATTTCATATTTGGTTTAAAACTCGATACACAAGATTTAAAAAAATGTTGTTTGCTTTGTTGGTATTTTCATAATTAAAACCCATTATTAAATGTCACTTTTTCCTGTTTTATTTTAAGAAACAAATTAATCCAATAGAATATTGCACGTTGCCTGAATTAAATAATGTAAAACAATTATAAGTTTTTTAATTCTGCCATTTTTAACGTATTCTGAAATATAATTGTCACATATGTACGACATTTTTCTTTGTGTTTAATATACTAAACTTTGATTTCTTTTAAATATTAAAATAAATACTCAAATTAATTAACTAACCAAGTACGGTTAAAATACCTCTTATACCTGTAATGCAGATTATAGTTGAAGGTAGACAAACATTTATTCTGGACAGTTATTTTACTTACTCATATGGAAAATATTGTGATCGTGAAAACTTTCTCGCTTGAGATTTTGATGAAATATGTCCCTGAACCCAAAAAACAGGGTCTTGCGATTCTGTCTGTTCCCATATCACTACCTATGTCCTTGGGTCGAGAGAAAAAGTGGTTTGATGGATTTTGTTCAAACTTGATAGTTAGTGGCTATACCTAAGAACGTTTGTTTGATTTTTACCCTAGTCATTAAATTGAGGGTAGTTTACTGATAAGTGAATTTTGGAAAATCCAATTTAAAAAAAAAATGCTTTAACGATTTTGATTAAAATTAATACGAAGGGAGTGTTTTATTTGACAAATAACACTGGATACTTCTTTTTTAACTGATGAAGGGAATTTTGAAAATCACAAAATTTATGAAAATGGATCTAACGGGTTTGATTTTATTTAAACTATGTATCTGAGGAGTGTTTGACGTGACAAATAAAACTGTATACTTATTTTCTTATAAAAAAATCGTTTAATTGTTTAACGTAATTCCTGACTTTTTATTACAAATTTGAACTATTTTAGAAATCTCTCTCACTCTCGCTCGTAGAAATTCTCGCGAGCTGATGTAATCAGTCGGTCCAGAGAGTTGACATTAAATACCCCAAATAAAAGATAATACACCAAAAGTGAAAGTTTGTAAGATAGGGTCTCACCACTTACTTTTTTTTAGACTACCTGTGAATATTTTAAAAATACAACTCTCTGTTAAATTATAAAATAATGTAACTGCAATAGCTTTGGCTAAACGAGCTGCGTGCATCTAACCTCTAGGGCACAGACCTTGCCTGTACTCTAGGGGCAACTTGTCAGATTGTGAATGATATATAAGGTAGTATTAATCTCACGAATAAGCTTATAAAATTATTACTTTTATGAATATTATTGCGCCGTAAAAGTTGGATTGGTGAAGTGTTTTGCATACTTTTGACACTGGCAAACATTTTCTTCAACCTTTATTCCTTCTAGTAAATTTAAAATGCACAGTACCGTCTTCATATTTTGTAGTTATCTTAGTACCGATAGCTCAATCGATCAATAAAACGCGTAACTCAAAGAAAATAAACAGCCAAATATTTTTTTTCTCAGTAGTATTCATAGTTATATTACTAATAAGCCTACATTGAAAATACAAAGTAAGCTTTTGCATTACTCTATTATATTACATTATTTAATTACTTTGCACAAACTCGTCCAAGCTATCCGGATTTAATTACAGCAATAGATATTCGTTAAGAAGGAAGGATTTATAAGAAATGGAAATTTACCCACATTTGCTGTGTGTGAGAGTGTGAAACAATTGATGATGAACAAATCTAAGTACTTGAATCCCGACTTCAAAGATACCGTAAAATCAGACAATGTGAGCCTAAAATTTCGTCTTAGTGCTCACCGAGGCGGGTATCTCATTATAAAATCTGAAAGATGAATAAATTTGATTTAATAGTAGGCTAAGTATGTTTTTTCTTGTAATATTTCATTGGTGCCATACACGTGATGTTAGGCGGACCCTGTGAAGTTTTGTAAATATTTTGTTGAAAAAGAAATCTCCGTCTACTTGAGGTGAATGGTTTTCTGTACTGTCCAGCTAGTAATAATTGTGTGTGCATAGAACTAGAAAGTTTTATTATGAACACATCGACACAATTTTAAATGGAGGGATGTAATTTTATTCATATCGGTGGACACGTGGACTAAATGTTAGACTCGTATAGTTTGATATTTCAACTATGGGGAGGCTTGTGCTAAAATATCGGCCGGATGTACTAAGGATATTTTATCTAAGTGGTTTCACACGCTTTTTCACACAAATGTGGGTACTTTTCCTCTTAGCTCCATCTTTTTTACCCTTACATCCTTGTCGTAGCTAAATTAGTTTAGGCCAGATGGGCAGTAAATAAGAAGGTGTAGAAAAAAACCGAAGTTATATTTGAGGACTGGACGTTGGCTTGTTCTAGAGCTAAACAAGAGTGGGAATTTTAAAGAACACTCTTGGAATTATTTATTTTTCATGCAAAGACCCGCCTCGGTGGCGTAGTTGGCTAACGCGCTTGTCGTGTTGAAGCCCGACTGCTGAGGACGGGGAGATCGAGGCTCGAATCTCGGTCGGGTGAACTGGGGGAGGTTTTTCCTAAATAGTTTTCCACTCTCCCTCTACGCAAATGTGGGTTCACTTCCTCTAATTAAACCTTTCCAAATCCTAATCCATTAGAGTAATTAGTACTTAAAGTGTATAACCCTAACGGGTAGTAAGACGCGGTGCTAAATATTATTATTACTATTATTATTCATGCAAAGCTACACTATTAGTATTTAACACCAGGGGTAGATGAGTGGCAAGCACTTCTTATATAAACCCGGCATCGAGCTTACATCCCGACCAGATTCGTTAGGGATTGTTTCACAACCTTGAGATTTCCCAATCTCAGGCCAGGCTGATACTTCTATATTTAATCGAAATTCGCTCTCATCATCCCATTCATTAAATATTTATAATTTAATCTTCATACTTAATATACTAGAAGTAAATCATGAATAAAAACCAACTCTCTTTACTTTAAAAAAAAATAATTTTGTATACGTTTCTGACTGTACTTTTAAATATTTAAACTCTTCGTGTTACGGGGTCAACCTTCGGAGTTAAGATCATATCACCTTGAATAACAAAATACAAAAGCTTAGCTGCAGAACCGTAGCCTACGTTGTAATCAGAAACTATAGTTAGAACACGGTTGAAAGAAAATTATCTGACATTTAAAAAAGTCACTGAAACTACGATACTTTAATATATTCATCATTTTGATTAATATTACCAGTACCTAAAAAATAATACTAATAAAATAGTAAAATGTTACCAATATCACGGTGGCTATAAATATATACGCAGTAGGAAAATGTCAGATTTAACAACAGGGAAATGTGATGTCAGGGAATATAATTAAAGTAAAGGAAAAATCATAGAATTTAAATACTTGATTAAAATAACCCATTGATTTTGCAACCAAGCACTAAAACAAAAGTAAGATTTTTTTCTCGCATGTTAAAATACAATGCCTAGATAAAGCGTTCTAACATGAGATTGTTATACTGTACATAGAGTGTTTTATTTGTATACCATTGTTACACAGTGTCACACACAATACCTACATTACTTAAAACTGGAAAATTAACTTATAAAAATGGTGATTTTCAGCAGCTGCTGGCATTAAAATAATATATATGATTAACGGAACTAACAAATAATCATCATTTACTGATAAACACGGTAAAAAGCTAGGAAAACTGGAGAAATGCTTTATGTAGCACCTGTAAAAGCTAGTTTTTTTTATCATAAAGGTTTTGTAGATATCTATTAATGATAGCCGCTGAGGAAACTATACTTGTATTTTTAGAAAGACCTTGACTACCTATTTCTGATTGTAGTGTCGCCGACCTATATATTTGTTAGCTGAATAGTGACCCAAGGGTCGAGTTTATGAACTGTATTTTTTAAACATGTAAGGAAATAAGATATAACAGTGGAACGAAGAGTTCCTTTGAATGAGAACAATGCACATTCACTTTCTTGGAGATTGTCGAGAGCGCTAAGTGTCAACTGCTAGAATCAGCCATTTACAGTATGGTGGTTATATTATTAGTGCATTGCTTAGCTGCAACACTGATAAGATTGTACAAGGAGTTAAGGTCATTAAACCATTAACATTTTATTGCATTATTTTAACACGTGTTATAAATAGTGATTCAATTATGTCAAAACATTACAGTTAACAAGCTCTAAGCAGTCAAAGTTGCTTTTTGCTTACCATTGTCAAGGTAAAGTAAGTAATGTTTATGGCCGAAACTTAGTATAACTAGACATTTCTATGATATGTACACAATGACATATTTACAATATTAATGTTTTGGGTGGAAACTTAGTATAACTAGACACCTATGAGATGTAGACAATGACATATTTACAATATTAATGTTTAGGGTGGAAACTTAGTATAACTAGACACCTATGAGATGTAGACAATGACATATTTACAATATTAATGTTTAGGGTGGAAACTTAGTATAACTAGACATTCCTATGAGATGTACACAATGACATATTTACATTATTAATGTTTAGGGTGGAAACTTAGTATAACTAGACACCTATGAGATGTAGACAATGACATATTTACAATATTAATGTTTAGGGTGGAAACTTAGTATAACTAGACACCTATGAGATGTAGACAATGACATATTTACAATATTAATGTTTAGGGTGGAAACTTAGTATAACTAGACATTCCTATGAGATGTACACAATGACATATTTACAATATTAATGTTTAGGGTGGAAACTTAGTATAACTAGACACCTATGAGATGTAGACAATGACATATTTACAATATTAATGTTTAGGGTGGAAACTTAGTATAACTAGACATTCCTATGAGATGTACACAATGACATATTTAAAATATTAATGTTTAGGGTGGAAACTTAGTATAACTAGACACCTATGAGATGTAGACAATGACATATTTACAATATTAATGTTTAGGGTGGAAACTTAGTATAACTAGACATTCCTATGAGATGTACACAATGACATATTTAAAATATTAATGTTTAGGGTGGAAACTTAGTATAACTAGACACCTATGAGATGTAGACAATGACATATTTACAATATTAATGTTTAGGGTGGAAACTTAGTATAACTAGACATTCCTATGAGATGTACACAATGACATATTTAAAATATTAATGTTTAGGGTGGAAACTTAGTATAACTAGACACCTATGAGATGTAGACAATGACATATTTACAATATTAATGTTTAGGGTGGAAACTTAGTATAACTAGACATTCCTATGAGATGTACACAATGACATATTTACAATATTAATGTTTAGGGTGGAAACTTAGTATAACTAGACACCTATGAGATGTAGACAATGACATATTTACAATATTAATGTTTAGGGTGGAAACTTAGTATAACTAGACATTCCTATGAGATGTACACAATGACATATTTACAATATTAATGTTTAGGGTGGAAACTTAGTATAACTAGACACCTATGAGATGTACACAATGACATATTTACAATATTAATGTTTAGGGTGGAAACTTAGTATAACTAGACATTCCTATTAGATGTACACAATGGCATATTTACAATATTAATGTTTAGGGTGGAATCTTTGTATAACTAGACACCTATGAGATGTACATAATGACATATTTACAATATTAATGTTTAGGGTGGAAACTTAGTATAACTAGACATTCCTATGAGATGTACACAATGACATATTTACAATATTAATAGTGCACTTATAAATAATATTTAAATGAAATATATATATAATATGCAAATTAAATATTTAAAATATTTAAATTGAATATTTATAGCATCAATATTATTAATATTACAAATATTTCATTGTATACACTTCATATGAATGTCTAGTTATACTAAAGCTCAGCACCTTCATTAATGTATTTTTATTTTTAGCACCTCATATTACTACCCATTTGGGTTATACGCCTATACGATAATTATTTTACCTTAACAATAATACGTAAAAAGCTTCAAATAACAAATGCAATGATTTGAAACTATTGAATCACTATTTATAGCTTATGGTTATACGCTTGTTAAATATGTATTCTATTAATGTGTTTAATTGAATTTTCTACACCTAGTAATCTAAAAATTTAATCAGTATTTGTTATGAGCGTAGTGGCATTAGAAAACGATTACTCCTCCTAATTTGAAAGTGCACATGGCAGCTATTCAAGAGCGGTTGATATTACAACGTTTAAAACACTAAACTAATTTATACTCTGAGGAAATATTTTATTTATTTTGACCAATAATACTTTTTCTGGAAAAAAGGCCAAAATACTGACTTTAAATCACACTCCTTTCATTCCTGACTTAGTTTCAAAATATCCGGTACACCACTATTAGTTACTCGTCCAGGCTATTCGAATATTTACACTAATTGAGCGAGTAAAGTATAATTTAGAAGAATTGTACCCAAATTTGCTTAAAGAAAGAGGGAGAAAAACATTTAGGAAAAACTAAACACTCCAGTACACCTGGCATGGATTCAAACCCCTTATTTCCAGCCACCAGCAAAACAGATGATAAGAAACTAATGAGGACTGAGAGACGTGATGACACCTTCTCACATGTGCGTGTGTGCGAAAGCGTAGCTTCCGACTAAGCTCATAACTCTTTTCACATAAACATAAACAACATTTTTTTATATTAATTTTCTTACTTTGTTTCCCTGCTACACAAGATATCTCTATTATATTTTAGTACTCTTAGTCATAATTTATGTTTTATATTTGTGGTGCATTATTTGGTTAGCTTCTATTTTAATTGTAATTTTTTGTTGAGTGTAAGAAAAGGCTCTAACTTCGCTATTAAAGTCAATTATTATTGTTTGTTCACGCGTGCACCGTGGTTTAGGTTATGAAGTCGTTAATAGTCATGGTGTTAAGTTCGGTAATTTATAAAACAGCTAAAATATAGTTGACAAAGTAAGAACAGCCCAAGTTCAAGATAATCATGACATAATCAACGTTTGAATTATAGGCAACTTCAGCTGTTAGCCCAAGTTCCTCCAGTGTGTCCGCCTGCAAGTTATGCAATCAACCAAGCATACACTCTCCTCGGCCCGTTCATATTAAGACGACGCGAATTGAATTATGGGTCTGGCACAAGATGTGGGTAGCCGTGCTTACGGCAAAATTGCGTTTTACTTTTATTTTAACAGTGCAAAGAGGAATTATTTATTATCTATTTACTCATTCATTCCATCAGCGTATATCCATATTTTCTTTTTTTCTTTTTAAGAATCCAATGTTTATTTAGAATATATCTGTGAATGAAAATTCTTTTTAAAAATATATCTCCCATCCAAATATACCCAGTATGAACTCTGTAATCATTTAGAAACCTCCAGTTAGCCAGTATGATCTCAGTCTGCCAACATCTCTATATCAATTCCCTGGATAATTCTAGTATCACCAGAATGATTTCTTTTATAATATTTGTAGAGCAGTATCACCACATTTTACATTATGTAAAAAGATAGGGCAAAATCTAAGGGAAATATTTTAGTTTTAGGGAGCTAAATTATACCATATTTCCACGTGGTTATAGAGGTAATTCCTTAGTCTGGCCTTAGCTTAACAACTAAAGTCAAGGTGTACAAAACTGCTCAGGAGCTGCTCTGACTGCACCTATTGGAAGCTTGAGTGTAGAAAGATAATAACCGAAGATTATGGTGACTTTAACAAGTAACCAGAAAACACCAAATTTAATAACGTGGGGATATTTAAAATTCAAAATTCTTTTCTAATTAAACGTGTAATTTCCAAAAATTCCTCAAAATTATTTAAGAGGATCATGAGATCGGGAAATTGCCCGGATGGAATATTTATTTTATTTTTACTTTTAAAGTTATTACGGGTTGTATATTCAGTATAGGGGATTACAGGTTTACCTTGATTACCCTGGAAAAGTTGTAGCTATGTACCGATTTAGGAAATTCTTTTGGTGGTGAACACTGGTAAATTGGGTCATTGCTCCTTAGCTACCTTCCTTCCTTCTTCCTTCCCGCCCTTTACCCCCTCTTTTCCAACTTCTCGAGGTGGACCAAAACTATCATGCAAAACATCTAAACACCAAACCTTGCCTAGGTTAACTAAAAACCCAGTGCAGAACGTCTGGCACCCAATCTGGTCGTTTGCTCTGGTGTGAGGGGGGATGAGTCCTGGATATCCGAATCTGCAACTTTCCCTTTAGGTAATTTCAACGAGTGCTCTGCGAGGAATGTGGGTCGTGGGTTCCTAGATTCACAAAGCTTCTTTGGGGGTAGCTCTGAGATTGCTAGGATAGCGTGTTCCAGACTGCCCAACCTCTTGGAAGGCGAGCCCCCCACCGGACTTGAAGTGAGTCCTTTGCCCAGAGTGTCAATCCGGAGTAATAGACGGTGAAGGATGACAAGGAAATACATACACCTCTCCAGTTTGTGGGGAGTGGTAGAGAAAGCAATAGACACTGAAACCTAGTGTGACAATTAGGTAGAAGGGGACTCCGTGGATGGCAACGTCTAGAGAAACCCAGGGTAGTAAGACAAACCTAATGATTTTAAAAATAGGAAGGTGGGGAACTACCCAAAAATGACCCGTCCATGACAGAGTATACTATTTGACATAATATACGACCTCCCAAACTCGTTTTATAAAAATTATCGTGGCTGAAATTCAAATAAATTTGACAAGTGATCGAAAAAGTGATGATGTAGTAGGGAAAAAGAATAAATAAGAGAGAACGGGAACGAGACCTGAGAAGCTATATCAGGTTCTAGTCAAATTCGTAGATGAACTGTTGGTCAGTGGCCTCAAGGTCACTGTTAGTAAAATTAGCCAGCTAAAGGGTGACAATTACAATCCCAAACCAGGAGGAGAAGTTGGAGCAGATAAAAAGAAAGAACGCCAGGGTAAAGGAAGAGAACGGTGTTCTGAGGACACCTGTCTATGTGATGGGGACTGATATCCAGCAAAAAGAAGCAGCCGACAGTGCAAACAATACAGCAGGAACAGACGGGGAATAAGAGTCTCATCTTCGTCTCCTCCCGTACGGGACAGGACGTAACCAAAATGAGGTAAACAATTATGACAAACATCAAAACAACAAAGGATAAGATTAGAAACCAATTCACGAGTCTAGCGGGTAAGCTTCTGCTGGTGGAGGCATAATTATATTCATATTCCCAAAATATCATGGAAAATAAAGAGTTTAATAAGGATTTCCTGTGTGAAAGACCAAGAAAGAGGAGACCCCTCGTCACCATGCTTGATATCCCGTCAGACATTACAGTAGAGGAACTTAAGGATACAACATAAAAGAAAAATCTATCTGACGTGGTATCAATAGAAGGGTTTACCAAGGGATTCACTCCTCGGCTTAAGACCAGACCTAACGGGAGAAAGGTAGTGAATCACGTGATAGAGGTTTCCCCCAAAACCAGGAGCTTGTTGCTAAATAGTTGGCCATACATCGAGTAGAGTTAGGTTTTTGTTTAAATCTATATCGTGGTGGCACAATGTCACAAGTGCCGTGACTTAGGTCATATCAGAAGTAGATGCTTTGAATAAAGTGCAGTTTGCAGTGAGTGTAATGAAGAATATCACGCGCTTGCCATCTCCATCCCTTATAAGAAAAGGGGGGGGGGGCAAGTGGAAACTAACGATCGAATACCATTGAATGTCTGACTCACTTGAACCATGATGTGAGCTACTACCATTCGAATGATTATGTATGTTAAAGTAAGCTTATATAAAAAATAGTTTTAGTGTTCTAAAATCTTTTATTTGAGCTTACTCAGTATAATTTAACTATAAATGTATGTATTTTTAACTATTTAAAGTGCAGTTATGAAGAAAATAATAATGTAACTTTTTTAATGTGCGTTATTCAAAAACAACCAACTACAGAAAGGTCAAAGCTTAACTTGAAGTCATTTTTGTTCAGCCTGTAATTTTTAGTAACTCTCCAAACACTTTATATTATAAATATAAAGAGGATGATGGTAATTAACATTTTTAATGTAATGTTTTACAATCCATATCATTAGTTAGTTTCTCCACATCTGGTTCATAGCTTGTTATCCCAAGCCTGATACAGGCGTCCGTATGGCCATCCGTCATTCTGTTCCTGTATTTGTTTTTAATAAAATTCATATTCAAAAATATTGATTCACAAAGGTATGTAGAGTAAAATAACGTCTTAATTTTTAGAACCACGTTGGGTATTTGTCCTTGGGCATTATGCCTCAAAAATCATGTGAGGAAGCAAAATAAACTGAGCAAGGGACTCGATTTTTTTAAAGTCAAAGAACCGGTTCTTAGAATCATTTCCTAGCTTGGTTACCATCTCTATAAGTCCCTCATCTCCTGTGTAAGGTGGCGCATTTATTTATTTTCCAACCTGTTATTTTTAATAGGGAAAATGTTTATATTCCCTTGCCTCAGATTATTGCCCCGCAGTTCTCAAGTTTAGCAATAAATTACTTAATTTCTGAAACAAAATATTCTTATCCTTACCCTGTAGGTGAAAGTTTAGATAATTGAGGGTTTCAGTTACGTCAGTTATAAATCCAAAATCTCTTAGGCACGCGGGTTCTTCTAAAACTGTGTAGTTCTCATTGCGCTCTTTGAGGAAAGTTATCAAAGCTGGCAACAGCCCATCTAAGTGGTGGAGACTTCCCTTGCTTAGCAAACGTACCTCCGTACAAAGAAGAAGCTCTTCGTACTTCAGGTTAATTTCTTCTATTGATATTCGAAACTGTCTTCTTAGTAAAGCATGGGTTCGTACCTGATTAATGAGTTTCACTACAACTTACATCAAATTATTGGCACTCAACAATTTTATAAAATGTGCTTGTTGATGAATGACACAATAATATGATACATTAATATTATTATTAGCACCGCGTCTTACTACCCGTTCGGGTTATACGCACCTACGCTAATGTGTAATAGTGGGGTAATTGTGAGATGAAATGAAGGACCTATAGTTTACCGTGGAATCCGAACCACGGTGGAGGCCTGGCATTCCCCACATTCACAAGATGTCTTGTCAGAGGTGAAGAAAGGGTTTGGTAATCATAGAAGTCTGACACCTTACCCCTAGACTGCCAGGTCACAATATGATACAAAATTGGGAAATTTGTCAGCTTTACGGCAGAGAGCAATAAATCAATTATGTACTCCAGTGAACGCTGGGGCCCTATCAGTTGTTATGCAAACTAGTTTTTTGAATTGGAATGTTTTCGGAAATAAGATAGAAGAGAATAATACATCCTAGTCTCGTGTGTTCCCTTTTAGAGGAATAATTTTAAAGATTTCTTCTTTCACAGTGAAGCCAGTAAAAACTATTCTGACAAACAAGGCTAACTGAGATGTGGCACTTCTATCCGTGGATTCATCAAATTAGAAATATAGAAAATGCATGGTTTTAAGTCCATTTTCAACTGAGAAATAACATCTTCTGACATAGTTTCCACTCGCCTAATGAATTTTTGAAGGGAGTTAATAACATACATTATTTCAGATTTGTTTTCAAAAGGCTCAAATAAACAGTTTTCAGCTGCTACGAAATTTTCTTTAATATACTTCCTATCTTCAAAATACTTTTTTGCAATTATATGCAATATTTTGTAAGAAGCAAGGGTAGCAGCTGTAGTTTTGTCAGTATTCATTTTACACTCCGTATGAAAGGGATAGGCTGGAGAGCTCTTCACACTAGTCGGTTTCATTTTCTTAATGACGTGTTGTTTGAATGAATGCAGATAAACATATAAATCTGATAATACTAAGGAAGGTCGAAAGTGTTGAGAAAAAATATTTATCAACTCATCACTAAATAAAAGAGACGTGGGTAAATTGTTCACTAAAACAACCTAACATACAAACTTGCATAACATACAGAGGTATGGCACTGGCACTGACCTTGCACTGAGAGACAATGGACTCGGCCAAACTTAAGGGGAGTCACTGTGAACGTTTGGTACTGTCATATGCTGCACTCTAGTAGGGAACACTATAGAGTTGTATTCAAACTACTGAGGTTACGAAGAGGGAGAGTTTTATGACAGCGTTCTTCTAAATAGTTACTTACAAAAATATTAAAACGCAAAATCAAGAATTAAAAATAAAAGAAGGTTTATTTGAATTAAAATATAATTTTTTTTCAAATCTTCCCGTATTATTGCCAATCACTGTCTTAACCAGTCATGTTGAAACATATTTCACGTTCTACAAATGTGTTAAGCACGAATAGAACTGGTGTGTTTTAGGTTACTTTAATATAACTCAGAAAATAAGATATCTGGACTATCTAGCATGGTTTAAAATTAAATGGGTACTTTCCCTTGATTAAGTTCAATATAGTTTCCAGAGATGCATAATTTATATATATATATATATATAGCATACATTTGTATTAATACATATGTGTATGTATAGATATGCATATTTGTGTGTTTAAAATTATCAAATCTAATAATGAAAAAAAAAAAAATGTAGTCACGTATGTATTAAGAACGCCACCTACCGAAGAAAAATATTCTCACATTGAGGTAGTTAAATGGAAAGGGCAGTTCTGAAGCTTCAAAACTACATAAAAATCCCCAATAATTTAAAAAAAACTTTCTGGGGTGACCCTATTAGAAGGTATTTTTTTAAAGGAAAGCTATATTAATGTTTCTAACCACTTACTTTGATCTCAGAACTGAAACATTTCTCGAGAAACGTCCATGAAATTTATTATTTTAAAATTATTAAACCTACAATGTAAGGTTGTTTTTTTAATCCTAAAGGTACAAGTTAGTATATTTAACCTCCAATTTGGCATGTACCATATTATGAAATAACAAATACCTTCTTGAAATAATATAATGCAGATTCTTGGACGTATGAAACACATCTCAGCACTACAGTAGATGACCCTTGTTTGTATGCACATATTCATATACCATAGGGCTTGGTATTTATGGTTCCAAAAATTGTAAAAATTTTGGAAATAATAATACACATAACGCCTACAAAATGCCTCTAACTGCAAATCTATTTTACAAGTTTCGGCTTCTAAAAAACTATGTTTAATCAAAGCGGAAGTTTCTTAATATACTTTCCTTACTGACATGAATTTAATGATGTAATAAAATACAGCAGGTGAAAGATTTTATCTTACTGCGGTTTTATTTCGTACCCGGTTAGGAATATACCACTTACAGCCAAATCGCTAACGATGAGTGTAGATATAGCTGGCGGTAAACTCTTTTAATTAACGGCTCGAACGTAAATTGTTTGGAGTGTGGTAGAGCTTCTTTAGTCATTATTACTTCCAACAAATTTACAGCATTAATTATGAATGGTTTGTGGTCTTCTGGGTTTCAAGGGGTGGGATTTCCACCGATCATATAATTTACTAATTACTTTCATATTCTCGTTGTAGATCTAACTTTTTAATAACTCGGAGCACATACGTTTGGGGAATGTGTGTGTGGTAAACGTTTGTAACCTCTCTATTACATGTCGGAATTTATGTAATTAACATCCCGAGGGGCTCAGGGAGGGGGAGGGCTTAGTACCGATACACACATCCCTCATCCTGATACCCTCACACATACCAGTCCATCAAACACGTGTGTGTAGAGGGATAACACGTGTTTGGGTTGTTTGACCAAGGGAAATAGCCATAGCTTCAAGGGTGGTGGATAAACTGACGAGTATTTGTAGAAAACTATTTCTGTCCAAATCCCGAGAAAGGGCTACTCCATGAATAGAGAATGAGCCCTTTGGTGACTTCACGTTGTTTGTATGAAGCAGTGCTAAGCGGTTCTAAAAGGCGTGCACAAAAGTGTTTTTATTATTTGTGGATTGATTCATCCTGCTATGCGATCAGTTTAAAAGCTGTGCCTGCACTTGAAGCAGTCTTACTAGCTCATTCTACTCTTAGGGCAGTCTTACTAGCTCATTCTACACTTGAGGCATTTTTCTAGCTCAATCTACACTTGAAGCCATCTTGCTTGCTAAACATGAAATTGGGTCATTCTTACAAGCTCTACATGTACTTTAGAAAACCCTATCACTTTTTCCTTAGCTTGAGGCACTCTTACTTAGCAGGGTAGAGGAATCACTACCAACCCTCTCCTATAAGCGCGAAAATCCTAGTATTCATTTTAAAATGATTTTAAAGTATTCTGTGGGGAAACCATCCGTTAAAATGTATTTAATTACATTTATAATTCCGTTTGAAGTTTGGTTTGAAATTTGAACTGAATATTACCACGTCACAAATAGAACCGGCCCGAATTAGTCTGAGGCCATTAGTAGAGGAGTAAACGCCATTCGCGTAATATCAGTAAAAGAAACATATACTTTTGGAACATTATTATTTTCTAACGGAACGGGAAATGACAATTATTTATTCTTTGTGATGTGATAAAATAAGGCTTAATTTATTTAATAGACTATTGAAAAATCGTTGATTGCCGGGTACACCGGGGCCGAAAGCGCTAGAGTGCTTGTCATCCACCAATATAAATGTTAGGATTTAAATCTCAAATGTGGACTTTAAACAGCTTATCTGTGGATCTAGGTCCATTATACTCATCGTTATTTATTTCACTGACAAATCAGTGTGTTAAGCGTGTACAGAGAGAGCCCAGCTGAATACTACTGATATCAGGTTCGGACGATCATTTAGCGCTCCTGCATCTTAAGCTTTACTTTTAAAAACTACGCTTTGAACATTGGAACTTCATCCCGATCAAATGATGGGTCCCCTTCTAAATCGTTGTTACTTGCATCGATCGGCCCGTGGGTTTAATCTTTAACCTTGTCTGGCCTGTTTGTTTATATGGTTTTATTATCAATAAACGGTAAACATAAACACGAAAACATGAATAAAACATGGGAAACATAAAAGGACAAACATTAACACCAGCCCCGAAGGGCTCTCGAAAACGGACACGACATAGGGATACGAACAATCACAACATGAAAGGATTTGGCGGCCTTGCGGCCTGAAAATTACCACTATAGGTATGGGGTGGGAAAATTTTCAAAAAACCCACCCCATCGCTAGTAAAGGGTCGCCATGACCGTAGGGAAATACAGAACGTACAGAGGAAAGGGAAAAGACAGAATACAGTGAGGGGGGGAACGAGAAACGGAAGAAAAAACAAACAAAAATGTTGGTAATATAAATAATAGATAAAATGTTTCTGCGGAATATTAAAAAATAAATGTCTTTAGCTGGAATTGGCGGCCAACCCCAATGACAAAATGCGGGGCTGGAGACGGACATGTAACACGTAACACTTAACACGTAACATGGAGAAACACACGGACTACACCACGCGCGCTCAAGTTGGGCTGAGCGCCAGCCGGGGGGGTCTCACAGAGCTCCGGAGCCGCATCCTGGTGAAGCCGGCCTTAGGCCTTGACCAGGGGCGCTCGCTCCTCAACGCCGCAGACTACCTCCCGGGTCATCCGTATCCAGCGGGGGGGCCCACCACACCGTCTCTGATGCGTCTGTGGATAAGTGCGGGGGGGTCGTAATCGCCGATGCCCCGTACGATCGCGTTAGGACTGGCCTGCGCCCGTGTCTTAAATTTAAAACATAACACCTGGACACGGGAATTGAACCACGGACCTTTGACTTTATGGCACCAATGCTCTATCACTGAGTTATCCAGGATTCATTTTTAAAATGTATGAAATAGAACCCTTTAGAGTACTTTATATACGTAACCTATACAAAACCTATAGAACATTTTGATCCTTCAAGCTTCGTTATTCATGTAACTTATATTTTATTGTACATGTGTTTTATTTCGTTCATGTTATTCGCTTTCCTGTATTATGTCATTATATGAACGACAGAATGGGGCCACTCCCGAGTCACCGGTGACTGTGGTAGCAATCATAACCCATTGTTGGCTGATAATTTACATTCGTCTATAACAGACCCACAGCTAGTTTCATAGTCAGACTTAGTACTCCTCAGGGGTGGTTAAACTGGCCCATTCAATTCTGGTGTAGGTAGGTATCGTCTTGTACTTAGAATAGCTCTCTACGCGAGGCGTACTAAGTCAATGAATCTGGCTCTAAGTGGGCTATACTTGAAGAATGACCCTGAGCACGAGGCGAATCCTGAACAGCTCATTGGTAGAGCATTGGAATGCTAAGCCAACGGTTCTTAATTTTAACCCCGCGTCCAGGTGTCATTTTTTAATTTATGAATGTGATACTCGATACAGCTGTATCCGAACCTAAATATCATTTCCACCTCCGAAGCCTCGCAGGTCATGTACAGTTGCCTCATGGTTTCTTTGGTGCTGAATGACAGCTCAAGCTGACAGCTGAAGGCTTTGAAAAGTTACCGGACCAAATTATGTATCCCTACGCCGAACCATATGATCTGCAAAAACATGTGTTTGGCAGATGTCACTTCTGACAGTCAAAATTTAGCTATATACCTAAATGTTGACTGTCAGAAGTCAGCTGTGAGCTGTCAGTCATAGTCAGCACCAAAGAAGCCATGGGGCTACTGTACGATTGATTGTTAAAGCGTTAGCTTTCTTCCCTCTCTTGTCTGGTTTGGTGGTAATGGGGAGGTAAATGTTTGAATTCCGGAGGTTTTTTTCCCCCTAAATGGTTTTACATTCTCTCTCTCCACGAAAATGTTGGTAGATTCCTCTTGAGATTATACCTCTCTCATTGTCAAAAATATGTAGAAAGCGTGGAACGATAAACGTGTCCTCATGAACCCGGTGCGAGTGAGAAGGAAGTATCCTTGTTTAGAGCCCCCTTACCTGATGACGTCACGGAGTCAGTGGAAGATAGGAGCTATCCCAACATTACTAATCCATCACGGTTGAAAGAGAGCTGTCAATGGCACTCCTCAGGGCCTTGTCGGAAACAACTTGAAGAGTTGCAGGGGGGGGGGGATGTAGGGGTAAAGGGGTTGAGAGAAAATGGCTTTTTGCGGTTTTCACTTTCACTGCATTAAAAAATGGGCAAGCTTGGGTTTTGTTAGTACGGTTTTTTCTTCATTAATATAAGATATGTTTTAAAAACCACCACTTTGAAACCATATATAATTTTATTTTCATTTTGATTTATTAAAGTGCTAGCTAACAGTCGGTATCTCTAAACAGGCTAGCACTAGTAAAATACAGAAGCACACAATGACTTACGAAATAATAAATACATTATCTTAGGGTATAATAGATTACAATGTAACAAATTTAGTGGCAAAATTACAATAAAGAGGAAAAAACAAGCACATAAATGATTCAATAGTAATGATAATTTAGTAAAGAGTCCACAGTAATAGAAGGAAAAGTACTTATATTTGGATAGGACCTAAATACAATGAGTAATATTAATATTTTACTAAAAACAAAACATAAAATCAGGTGCAATGTGCTTTTTAGTGTTTATATAAATAAATAAAATAAGACTAAATTTGTTACATTGAGATAGTAAAAATAAATGGTATGGAACTTCACACGGACTTTCTCGCTCTATTGTTTAAAATGGAGATATTTACTCAAAATTCGTAATATAATATACACCAGAGAATCCGAGAACCAACCGTGCTATACATACGTAAAACTATGGTTTTAAATTTAGTATGAACGTCTTCATTTGTACATTTGGACCAATAAAAAATATAGATATTGGGTCTCCAATGGTCAACATTTCGTATTAAAATGTGGACTTCCGGTTTAAAAACTTCAAAATTTTACTAGGGGATGCACATCTTATTGTTATCGCATTGCTATTAAATTTCTCTTTTATAAATTTTGACCGATAAAATATGGTAATTATTGACTATTGAGTTTAAATGAGAGAGATATATCATTGCTGTACCAGAGGCGGATCCAGGAGTAGGGCATGGGGGGCGCGCGCCCCCCTTCAAGAAATTAAACCAATTAAATTAATGTCAAAGTCATTACTAGTTTTATTGCCACGTAATACCATCTCACTAGCCAAATTCCATTTTTTAATTGTTATTGATAGTATTATTAAATGATTAGTATTCGATAGTTAGTATTAATACTTAAAACAATCACATTAATTATTAAAATGATGAAAATGGGCATTAATGAAACTACCCAAATTTAAGTTGAGCGCCTCTCACCTTGTTGCACAAACATTGTTTGAGCTTAAATTTGCTTTATCATTTTTAGTATTACTATTTCAATGATTAATAATAAATAAAGTTCTTTAAAATAATTATTTTTAAATAACGTGCTTTGAACAAAATCTTTGAATAATATCACACACATAACGTGTTAGTATAGCTTAGTGGTAAAATTTCAATTTATAATTATCAATAACTAGCTATACTATAAAGTGGAGTTAAAGTTCGATTGTTCGAAAATCTGATAAATTCCATCTATTTTGTATAATTGATTGAATAGCTAAAAAAATATTTATATAGTAATTTTTATAATGTTTAAACTTACTTCCCTCTTAATAATCACTATTTTTTGATGATCTTATTATTTTCTTTTAATAAATTTCAATATTAATTGCAAATTTCGTGTTATACCTTTCATTAGAGGATTATTCTCAAGTTTAGCGTTACACTGAAAAATTACTTAAAAACTTACTCTCAAATTTTGAAGTATTTTTATGTCAAAATTTCTTGAGTTCCCCCCTACCCCCAACGAGAGCACCCGCGTCCCTCCACCCCTCACGAAAATCCTGAATTTGCCCCTGTGGTGTACAAACATTTCCCCTAAGAGGTTAAAGGAAAAACATCAAATTCTTGAAAGACTTACTTATTTGATTTTAGGCCTATGGCATTAGAAAATTATTGCGTTTAAACTTAAGTAGTATCTCTTCACAACTAAAGCTCACAAAATTGTATTAATATATTTGCCAATATCTCAGAAACTATTAGTTTTATAAAAATATATTTCAAAATAAGTTTTTTTATTTTCCAAAGTACTAAAATTGTACAGTGATTAGTTATTTAGTATCTCAAATAGTTGAGGAGATATATACATTTTTGCTTCTGTAAAGAACCCTAAGAGTCATTTTCAGTGGAAAAATGAAAACAAGCCATTTTGTTTATAATATTAATCAACGCCTAGTTACGAATTTTAAGCAAAATCGTTATAACAAATTTAGAGAAAATGAAATTTTTCTCTTTTCGCCTTTTAGTAAACTTCCCTTAATTTTAGGGTTCGATATACACACAAACAGATGGTGTTGCAAAAACCACTTTTTAGGGTTCGGGGGGTCACCCATCAATATCTCGGGCTAGATTTTTTTGAAGGTCATAATACTTTACCTTAAAGTGTTGAAAAAGTTTATATATATTCGTGTAGCTTGAAAACTATTGATTTTATAAAAATATATTTCAAGTTAAAGATGATTAATATAAATACATCTACGTATATGCAATGATACATAATTTCATAATTCAAAGGCATACGGAGATAAAGTTAAAAATTAGAATTTACGCTTCAGACCGGAACCCTTAAAGTCAAATTGATGAAATATTTAGGGTAGCCATTTGGTTTGTAATAATGATCAAAGCTTGGAAATGAAATTTAATCAAAATCGCTGAGGCAGATTTTGATAAAATCGATTTTTTCTCTATTCATCATTAAGGAAATTACCCTTAATTTTAGGGTTGGATATCCAATAACAAAAACTCCTTGGGGTAGCCCTATGAAATCCATAGATACCAAGTTTTAGCCCAATCGGTAAAATAGTTTAGGTTATAGCCCGAGGTATAGCCTGACAGACAGATGGACAGACAGACGGCATTGAGGAAACAGCTTTTTAGGATTTGGAGGATCATCAAACGTCGACATTCATCAAAATATCGAGTTAGATTTCTTTGATGATCAAAATACTTGCCCTACCTGTAAGGTAGCGAGAAGGTAAAAATATTGATATTGGGTTCCCAAGTGTCAACACTTCGTATTAAAATGTGGACTTCCGGTTTAAAAATTTCAACATTTTACTAGGGGTTGCAAATCTTATTGTTATCGTATTGCTATTAAATTCCTCATTTATAAATTTTGACTATTGAATTTAAAATGATAGAGATAGATAATTACTGTACCCTAAGAGGTTGAAAGGAAGAGAACACACACTTTTTGAGAGACACACTCATTTCTTACTCTATGGCATTAGAGAATTATTGCTTTAAAAGTTGAGTAGTTTCTCTTTGCAACTAAAGCTTAAAATTGTATTATTTCATCTATTGGTTTATATCTCAGAAACTATTAGTTTTATAAAAATATATTTAGCAACGCCTAGATACAAATTTTAACCAAAATCGTTAAAACAGATTTTGAGAAAACCATTTTTTTTTGTTTTCGATTTTTGTTTAACTCCTCTTAATTTGCGAGTTAAATAGACACACAGACAGACGGCATTGCAAAAACCAATTTTTAAGGTTCGGGGGGTCATGAGACGTCGATATCCATCAACATTTTGGGTTGGATTTTTTTTGCGGTCGCAATACTTTACCTTTAGTGTGTATGTATATATATGTGTGTGTGTATTACTTTAAAGTTATTGATTGTATTAAAATATGAAACATCTTGTGAATGTGGGGAATGCCAGGCCTCCACCGTGGTTCGGATTCCACGTTAAACTGTACGTCCTTAATTTCATTTCACAATCACCCTACCAATTACACATTAGCGTAAGTGCGTACAACTCGAACGGGTAGTAAGACGCGGTGCTAATAATAATAAATAAATAATAATATTAAAATATGTTTCTTATAAAAGATTTGTATTATAAACAGGTCTAGATATTTTCTATGATAAGTAATTTAATATCTCAATTAGTTTCGGATATATGAGTAAAATGAGAATCTACGCGTCAGACCGGAATCCTTAAAGTAGTTTTGCAGGAATATTGAGAGTAGTCATTTTGTTTGGAATATGTATAGATGTTTTGAAATGGAATTTAATCAAAATCGTTAGAGTCGATTTTGATAATATTAATTTTTTTCTTTTCGCCCTTGAGTAAACTACCCTTAGTTTTAGGGTTAGATATCCCATTCTAAAGATCCCTTGGAGCAACCCTATTAAAACCCGATGTATCAAGTTTTATCCCGATCGGTAAAATAGCTTAGACTCTAGTCCGAGGTACAGACAGACAAACAGACGGAAATTCAAAAACATCTGTTTTGGATTCGGGGGGTCATGAAACGTCGACATTCATCAAAATCTCGAGTTTTATTTTTTTGACGATCACAATACTTTCTCTACCTGTAAGATAGCGGGAAAGTAAAAAGTGAAGATATCTATAAAATACATAAAAATAAATGTGTTATCATTTTACATAGCCACAGTATAGCAAATAAAAAGTAGTAAGTTTTATATAGATTCGTTAAAAAAAGGTGCAAGAAATTGTGTACTAAATATTAAATTAGGAGAAAATAAAGATATACAAAATTCATACCTATAAATATGTAATCATTTTACAATGCTACAACACAACAAATGAAGAGTTGTAATGTTTATATAAATATGTTCAAAACCATAAAAACAAAAAAAGAAATGTTATAATAAATACTAAACTAAATGATAAGCTAAGATATATTATTTTGTTCTTCCATGAAAAATAATTGTGAAACATAGACTATAGGGATAATTTTTTATACTTGATTAAATTGTTTGGTATAGGCTACAAATTGTGCTCGAAACTATTACCAAACCATTATAACTTATTCTTCTTCTAAATTAACATAGATAATGTATAAGGTTGATTAAAAATTGTGTTTTGTCAAGTATCTAATATTTTAATATATTGAGTCCAAAGTTTAGCTCCATTCCACCTAAAGCTTTATGTCATAAAACAAATAGTTTGGAACACTTAATTTTTGAGTGGTCATGTTATTACTTGGTAAGCTTTGATTAACATAATTAAAAGCTACATAAGTGGAATTATTTAGTGATAAGGGTGTTCCTTTTAATAACTCTCTAAGTTTGGTTTTTATTTTATTAAAAAAAATCAATTCTGGAAATATACAATTTGCTTGGCTTGTACAACACCACACAGGGCTGAGTTTGTAAGCGATGTTTATAGACCATATTTTATAATTACAATAGGCACAAGGGAGCCCATGCTAAAGAGCAGATCGACATGAAATTATGGTGCTATTGAATAGTTAAATGCAAAACGCGCATCGCTATAGACTCTTTGCAAGAAGATAATTTTGAGCCCTAAAAGATTGCGAATCCTATCATAATAGTTATAAAAACGGCTAAGAAAATATTCACTATAGCAAGAAACGAAAAATTTGCGGTGAACGTTTTTCAATATAATAGTCAGTTAAGGTGATGTAATTCCACGCCACACTAGCATATTAGAGCTTGGATCTAACCAAAGAAAATTGAAAACTTAAGATACTAGAGCAATTTATAAGCTGATATATTTAATTAGGCCCAGTAGTTCCAAAGAATAATAAACTACATGAATAACATGAGAGTGGGAGTAAAGATTATAGTTTAAGAAAAAACCCTAGATCATTAATATAGAGGCAGCGTTCTATAATATCACTTTCAAGCGTATAGATGAAAAAATACGGGTCGTTTTACTGGTGAAATATATATATACACACTTCGTTTTATATATATACACACTTCGTTTTATATATATACACACTTCGTTTTATATATATATACACACTTCTTTTTATATATATACTTCGTTCTATATTTATTTGATAACATTCCATTTTCAATAGACCATAGTCATATATCCTTGGTTTATCAATTTGTAAACTAAGTAATCAGAAAGTGAATTAATGTATTTGAAAAGTTTGAGATCATCAACCAACAATAAATAATTTGAAGAATGTTTTTACTGTGTTTACCGATGTCATAGATAAGTACACTAAAAAGAAGATGATCTAAATTTGATTATTGGGGTATATACCAAGGGGCTAAGAAGGTGTTGGAGGGGCTTGATTATAATTTGATGGTTAAAGATTAATATTTTGTAAATAGATCCTAAGCCAATTTACACTTGAAATCGATATTTCAAATGTACTGTACTCATTTATGAAAGAATAGTACTCTATTGACATAGATAAAAAGCTTTACTTTGGTAAAAAGTAAAAGGGGAATTAATCAGATTCACAGTAGAAACTTTAGGGTCAACATCAACCAGAAATTCTACTAAATTAGTTACAGTAGATTTATTATTTACAAAACGATGTTGATTTTTAGATAGTTTGTTTTTCAAATGGTAACAAATGTGTTCATGTATCATATTTTGGAGAACTTATTTAGATTATAATAGGCCTTTAGTTACAAATATTGGTTTTAGCCCATTTTAAGTATGGGTTTAGCTATAGCTTGTTTCCATGCTTCAGGGAACGTTCCAACTGACAGGCTAAGATTGAAAATAGTTGCTAACAATGAATTACCTATATTAGCACAACCTTTCTAACACACAGGTTTGGGTTCCACCCACTCCAGAACATCTGAATGAAAATAATAATACCAAGAGAAACAGCCAATGTAATAATGTAGTTGAATAAACGGACACATTAGATTCAATAATAGACCAACGCATAGCTTGTGAAGCAGTGTTGTACACTGAGCTAAAATAGATTCCATGTCCATTTGCAATTACAAGAGGATCAGATATAATAGTTCCACTGATTTTAATTCTGGATGGGAAGAGACTGCTCACACACGTACATTTTTAACTTATTTCCAAAACCCCTTGGGTTTGATATTTATGCTTTTTTTTTTTTTGTTCATCCAAGTGTATTTATCAGCAAGTAAAGTTTAATTAAGCAATTTACGATAGTGTAAAGTAGATTTATAAAATAATGTATTATTTAAAATTATTTTTTAGAGTTTTAAAAAAAAAATATTTTCTCTCATATATAGTTTTTAAGTGAGGAATAAAACCAATAGGGAAAATTGGAATAATTTATATTATAATTAAAGGAATATGAGTTTTGATTATTCTTTAGACGATTCTAGTAAAATTCATACCTGCTACATTAATATCAACAGTTGAGTTAGTACATGCTCACTCGGTGGTCACTAGATCGTTCTAAGTTCTAAAACAATCGCCTTGGTAGCAATAATATCCTACAGTTGTGTCGTGTTATTATAAACGTTTAGGTGCAATTTCTAAACAAATTCAGCATTAAAACTAAAGAACAGCTTAGAATCGAACCAAAGCCTCTAGTTTACAATCTTTCAGACTCCTCTACACATCAAACGTGGGACTACGTTCCAGAGGAAGCTCGTGCGTTGTTGCCAGGGCAAGAGAGACTTGATAGGACTGTACTAGTAAACCATTCGCTCCTCGTCACCATTCATTAGACCAACCACACACACAATAATGTAATGATTGATCAAATGATTTCTGGCGTCAATGACCAAGTTTGATATAGAATAGGAGGGAACAATTCACTTGCAGAGTCTTGTCAAACATTGCTTGCCTTGGCAACAACCCATGATGCCCTCCCCATGGTAAGTTTGAAAAGCTGATAGTTACAGATTCAAATAATATTATTTAATAAAATAAACAAAATATTTATCTTTATAACACATATTGTGATGATTTTGAATGTAACAGTGAAATTTGAATTTCATTAATGTAGAAGTATTTAACAATAATGTGACAGTGGTAGTCGTATAATATTTTTGCTATGAGTGTACATTGAAATCACTAATAATAATTAGAGCCCGAATTTGTATGCAAAATGCATGACCTTTTTTTTACATATCCAAAGGTATGCGGAAATGATATAATTTTATAAGTCACACCTTAGTAACCCATTTGGCCGGTGTTTTATAGTGCATATAAATGCATACTCTGGGGAAAATGATTTTGCATCCATATTCTAACATTTTAAGTTAAAAATGCATATTTCACTCATAAATGTCGTATTAAATTATTACTTTTCCCCTTTCTGTCATCATTTATTTACTAATTAATTAATAAAGTCTCTGCAGTCGATTGGCTATAAAATAAAACAAAACTAGTGTGCGTGCGTGTGTATGTGTGTTTTTTGTGTGTAACAGAGAAATTTACTTGGGTAGTATAATATGATATTGCGCACCTAAGATTAGGAAAGAAATTAGGGAATCCCCACTGAATTGTCATGCAGTTAAGCAAATATAATCAGCCCTCACGGTCTACATCGTGTCGCTGAAACTATTAGAGACTAGGATCAAGACGTGAATCTTCTTGTCTCCAACATGAAGAAAGGATTTGTGAAGGCACCTATTATAATTGGAAAATTTCTCGAACTACTTCCAACTTTGCCTTTACCTCCTCAGACAGTTTTATTTAACTTGACGGGGTTTATGGTTAAAGGCTGTGTCACACTACGCTGAACATTTCAGTGAACTGAAAAGTGTTAGATCCCTTAAATGCAGATGATACCGCCAGCATTAAAATAGCTCAGAAATATTTTCCTGAAGCTGGAATCGAGAAAAAGATCTAGTACATACATAATCGCTTCTTTAAATTACCAGAAATAATAACAGAATTGAAGGCTCAAAGTAATTCCTTGCCGAATTCACTTTCTTTGATAGATAACATTTTAGTATCACTGTCTTCAGAAACGGTGTTGCTAAAATTGCATTCGTTAAGCTTAGATAAGCATTAAATAAAAATCCTGTTTACAAAACACTCTATAAAATTAGAAAAATGTTATCTGGAGAAAAAGCTGAAATACAAAAGGAATTGAACTAAGAAGAATTGTGGTGTTTTTTCCATGCACCTGTGACATCATGCAATGTCGAAAGGACATTTTCACCGTATAAAACATTCTTCAGTGACAGACGTAGGAGCTCCACGAAAGAAACTCTCAGTATGACTCTCCTTATATACTGTAATAACCATGAATAAGGTAAGATTTTCCACGAAACAAATATTCTGAAAATTGACACCTGGACAAGGGAATCGAAGCCGGGACTTTTGGTTTAGTACACCAATGCGAAGGTGTCATTTTTCAATTTTCAGAATATGATATCTAAATGCGAGTAAATCCTCACTAAACAAATATAGTAGCTTTGTCTATTTGATTCATACACAACAAATAGTTTGCTTTATTGGTTTTTGCATATTATGGTGCATATTTTTTACATTTTTTGTGCATATTTTACTATTTGAATGTGAATACAAATTAGGGTTTTACTAATAGTATAAAATGTAGATATTTTTAAAACTAATGAGCCCAGGTTGAAAGGATTTATTTACTATCTCCCACTTCCTCACAAGACAGCCACTGTGGCGGATTATATCAAATACGTTCCTGCTAACTCTAGCTCTAAGCTAAGGTATAAAAGGGTATATATTTAATTGGAACCGGCATTTATTGGAAAGAGCGTCCTAGTTAAACAAGGCGACTGTGTGCCTCCATCTCAGGCAATGCTATTTTATTTGTGAAGGGTTAAGTAATTGAAGTCGACATCATGAGTAGAAGCTGAAGATATCTAAAACTAGGAAATACCCACAAAGTTGTCAAAATGAATCTTTTTTTCAGCCTTAACAAGATAAAAATGTCTTGAAAATGAAGAAACGGAATTTTGGTCTTATCCACAAACACGGGGCTTCCATTCCTTTCCAACAAAGTAATCTAATTTCCACTGTTTCATTTTTGTCTTCATAACAACTATATAGAACACCTAGAGGGGTTAAACAAATGCTTTCAGCGCTGCCAAAATGTTGCAGTGCCAATAAGACAGTCATGGCGGTCACTAGATAAAAGCAAATAGGATCGTACAGGAATATATCTTACTATACAGAAATCTAACTTGTGCAATGAGGAGGATTATACGGACATATAATTTTTTTAAATTACAAGGATGATTATCCAGGAATCTAACTTCTATTAGACCACTTAGGTGCTTCTATAGGCCTACATGCGTTATTACACTGTATATTTTGAAAGTTTGATTCTGGGTTGAAGTGAATTTTCTTACTCCTGACGTGGCACTAAAACTGGCGGGATACGAGCTATCCGGAGTCCATTATAATGTTAATTTCAGACTCTGAAATAACTAATTTAGTACCCTCATTTATTACATTTAAGGCTGTCAACATTAGGCGAATATAAAGTAAAGCATCTGATATAATCTTCCTTGCCAACATTTGTATGGAATCATACAAAAACAAAATTCAGGTGTACGATCAGTCTGTACTTATAGGGAATGTTGTGTTGGATCGCTTGACAGACAGCCAGACACGGGATAGAACATTCTAGCTGTGTCAGAATATTTTCTAGCAATGGCATAGATTCTAAGTTAGCTGCGAGGCCCAGTGAGTTCAATATACTTTTTATTAAATATATTAATAAAGGTATGGGAGTTCATTTAGTTAAGTCTCGTAAACAAATACTCCTTCAGGACTGCGTGATGTTTAAGCTTTCCACACCAGAGTCATCATTGTATCCCCATAGCATGGTGTAGGTGTTAGGGAAGGGGAATCCTTTGTAACACATTGGAAATGGCTTCATTGAGCGATAAGATATATTCCCAAAGATGGCAGCCTGCTTCCACCCGAGAAAGTACGTGTCCTACACGAGTAGTTTTATTTGTATACCATGCTAGTGAATTAAAACAACTGCTAATTTTTCATTATTTATTCACATATCTGCATCTGTGGGTACATGGACTAGGGCGTCAGTTGCATCTGATTTTTTGGTGATAGGGGTGGAGGTTTGAATAATAGTATGATAAAGTGTTTTTTTCCAAGTGGTTTCGCCCCCTCTCTCCACGCAAGGGAAGGCCAACTTCATCTAAATTATAACTGCCTCATTCCTACTCCATTAGTGTAAATATGCGGATATAATGGGTAAATAATAAAAACAGGGTTCAAGAAAAAATAAATTCTAACAAGTACCTAAAATATTAGTAATTATTTTATCCAACAACTCATACAATTTTGTTATAATTTTAAAACAATACTAGTTTTTTTTCTAGTATCGGTTCAACAAGCCTGTAATAATCGTCTCGACAAAATTAATCTACACTTCCACGCGCTTTTGATTAAAATTGTGACTGAAGTGCTACTACTTATCGACGGTCTTTGGTACTATTTTCATCGCCATCCTACGAAATCGATTTGAACGAAATTTCGGGAGGTTACAATTTGAACATATTTCTATTGTTTAAAAATTTTAATTATACGGCGTTTGGGCGCATTGAGCCTCCAAACAGTAATTTTATTTTATTGTGTATGGGAGTTGAGCTAGCCTTTGTAATAATATCTCAACCATATTTCTAAGGTACACTAATTTTTTCTTGAGATACCTACTGTCTGTTACCAGTCAATGTCCTTTGAGGATAATATCTAGGTTTGTTTTGTCAAGCATAAATAATTGTTTGCATAAAAATAAGGTTAGAGAGAGTTTTCAAAGTTTGAAGAAAGAAAAAATGAACTCATATTGGTGAGGGCGTTGTGTGTGATTGCTTTGACAATACCTGGACGTCAACAATGGAGCGGGTTCTGATTGAATAAGAGTTCCTCTCCTTCTCTCTACTTGTAGAAGAATGTGGGGATACGGGAGGAGGAGGGATTAAGATGCATCAATCCACTATACCAATGTCAGCGATCACTCCTTCGAACCTGCTTTACAAAACACGATTTTATTCGAGATATTCTGCTTTAAACTTTCTTAACTGGTTTATTGATTTAAGTCGCCATATAATCAATTTGGTCCAGTCGATAGGTAACACGTCACTCTAATGAATTAATGATCCAAGGTAATAGTACTTGAATTTGAGCCCAGAAAATAGGCGTGAACTGGGATCAAATCACACACACATATTAAAGAAGTAGGCTTACGGGTTCGGCCAGACTGACAAGCGTGTGAGCGAGCGACTGAGCGACTGCGTGGACAAACTGGCGAGAGCGTGTTTAGCAGCTAGCTCTTGATAGTTGTTGACGAGGAGGCAAAGGTTCGAATCTTGGCTCAGTGAACTGAGGGTGGTTTTTGACAAGAGATTTATTGTTGTGGTTTTCCCATCATCTACCCGCGCTAATGGTGATTCTTATTTGCAAAGGCCGACTTTGATTATACTATTGAAGTATTTTAAAATATCAGCTTTACATATGTAATTGTATATCAATATATTATATATAGAGGTATGGTTTATGATCTTACCAATTAAATTGGGCCGTTAGTAACAAGTATACTAAACCTACCGATAAATATATAAAAAAAGTCTAATATCATGTAAAATTGAGAAGTGTTCCTAGAATTCAATGAACCAACAGGCCTAGCGCCTGTAAACTAGACTGTTCCGGCTCGAGCACGCTTGCTCCAGTCTGGCCACCTCTCATTACATACAACCAATGTGTTCTATTTTATATTTTAGTCGCTCACGCACTCGTTCACCCAGCCTGGCTGTACCCTACCTGGGCATTTATGATGGCTAAATAAATTTACTACTTATTAAAATATTATAACAATATCTAAGATCCAGGTAGAATCATGAAACACATCTACGTAATGGTAAGCGTGGCTAGCATGTTTAACTTAAAGCATAGCCTTAACATTCTTAAACAAATAATGTTATTACGATTGGACACGTCATTGAAACATCAGTTTCATTTTGAACATAAAAAATACCCTCCAAAATAATATTTATTGGCTAATATCGTAATAAACTTAATCAATAAAATTTTCATGAAATTGTTTCCTTTGTTGTCAATGATTAAAATCTGATAACGTAATTTTCAAATTTTGGAAAAAGTTATTATATTATGAAGACAATGAGTAAGTTTTTCCTTTAATTCTAGCAACTCAAATTTGTGGATGTTTAAATTTTATTTATTAAAAAACAATGCTTGGAGTAATCCTAAGAGTGGTAGCTTCTTTCTGGAAACGTGGGTAGGAATATTTTAGGCTTCAACAATGACAGAATTATACCGTCTTCTTAGCGTTAGCTAGGTCAAGAAGGGAAATCACACGGGTTTGATTCCCGGCATGGCCTGTCTAGCTTTGTTGAAATTAGAGACTCATCTTTCACAGTGACCAATCAACGGCCAGAGAATTGGATGTTGTGTATTCTAGAGTTAAGTTAATTTGTGAACGGTAAGTTTGTTCAGAAAGTGCTTATTATTATTATTATTATTATTATTATTATTATCACCACGTCTTACTACCCGTTCGGGTTGTACGCACTTACGCTAATGTGTAGTGGTAGAGTGATTGTGAGATGAAATGGAGGACCTACAGTTTAACGTGGGATCCGAACCACGGTGGAGGCGTGGCATTCCACACATTCAAAGTGCTTGTTAAACATCCACAATAATACAAATCATGTGGCTTAAGCAAAAAAACAACTTTGATTTAAATCAAACTGTATTCTTCTAATTTATAATTTTCTCGTCGATTTATGAGGATATAATGGTGTATTTTATATTATAAATATATTACTATAATTTATCATTTAAAAGATTACTTCCAAGAAAATGTAAATAAAGTATTAGAAAAAAGATTCAGAAATATTAATGTGAGCACTTGATCTATTCAAATTTTCTTTAAATCTTACTATGCTAAAATTCTCGCTCTTTTTATGGCTGTTGCGTAAAACACTCGAGGAAACAAACCATAATCTAGCTTTAAGATATTTTATTTAAATAATACATATATTTCTAGTAAAATTATTCGGTTAAGAATAATTGTTATTACTAGTCTTGACTCTTTATTCTGCGATCTGCAGTCATAATTCTGAAACTAAAGACAGTTTTTAAGGGGACCACTGACCAGAACGTTGTAATTCGTAGTATAAATAATATTGCGTTATTTAAGCATTATTTTTTATAAAATAAATTTTCTGCCAAAATGGACGTTAAAGGTGTCACAAATATGCCCATTCGGGTTAAAAACCATACATTTGCACCGTTAGGCACCAATTAGCATCGCACCCGACGATCGCTTTAACCAGTTTGGATAATAGAAGGAAACTCGGAGGGAATTTGCATAACAAGATAATATTTTATGACAAAATAGTAGTTTAATGAATATAGAACAAAGAGATACAATTATTTACTTGAATTACTGGCTCAAAATCATCTGTTACAAAATGGTGATAATGTAGGAAATTACCCCCTTATAGAGCCCCTACACGATTAGTCAGACTGTCCGTCCCAAGATTGACAGTCTGACTGTTAGTATGCATCAGCATTTACAATGATCCGTACACGGTCAGTCTTCGTATCATTATTTTTATCAGTCTCAGCTCCTGCATGCAACGTGCAACAACATGGATGATAGTAAAAAGGCATGTTCAGACTGCAGTCTATGTTTGCTATTGAGACTGAAAGAAATACTAACGAGCGCGCTCACACGGTCAGTCGTACTGTCAGTCCCTCCCACCACTTGCGAGACTGATGGACTTAGACTGATTTGATCAGAAAATTCGGATCACATCGGTATTTTAGCCAGTCTGGCTATCAGTCCATCAGTACTTCCCCTACAAGATTAGTCACACATTCAGTATTAATTATTACTTTATTAGTACTGACAGCCTGACTGATCGAGTAGGGGTGATATTAAAGCTAATCTATAAATCATCCAATACGATAAGGGTTGCAATATTAAACAAAACAATCAACCGTAAATGAAGTTAATACTTCATAGAGGACTAATACCACGTTTAAAAACACCATAGTTTAATAACCGATGTCAATCATCTCCTTAAAGTGGAACGAAAGGCATAAAAAAATATAAATTGACTAAGTTATTATAACAAAGTATCTGATGCCGAATATTGAAGAATTACAACATCACAACATTTTTGAAATATTAAATTTCATTTGGAAAAAGACTGCATTGAAAGGGCAGTTTTTGATATTTTAGAACTGCTTCATTGATAAACATTGTGCACAAATATGCATTCTGTTACAATAGGGACATACTGTAGTTATTAACAATAAGCTTTGTCACTTTGTTCCCCATCGTCACAGCGGAAAATTTCGAGTAATCATTCAAAGACGAATGCACTGCACACCTTTCTTGTATTTTATTTTCCCTTTTACTCCCACACCCAGCGCGCACACACAAACGCAGTCACGAGCGTTGATGAACGCTCTTAATCAATCACCCCATAGACTTAAGCCTAGGGTAGGTATGTTATAGGGGTATTTACTGTACTGTTTATACTCCATAAAATAAAGTAAAATACTAATGATACTATTTAAAGAATTGGCAAGAAGGTTGTTTAATATGAGATAAACAAAAATCGTAATATTTTTTCCAATGTTGAGTTTGGTCGATCTAACAGTAGGTTAGTTTCCAGTAGGAGAAATTAGTATGAACAACATAAAACAAACTCGAGTGGCAATTCACTCAAAAGACTCATCTCGAATACGACTTATTTTTATTCAGGAATACAAAATGTTTCATCAACGTTTTAGACCGTTCGAGTAAGATAGAACCAACTACAAAACCGAGAGATTATTCTAAGCGCGGATAGGATAGTGCTGATATTGAAGGATAGTGGATTCATGAAATAAGTTTCTACACTTTATTGATGATGAAAAATTATTTACTATGAATTTAGAGAATTGTGGTCGATTATTTCACTGATATAAACGTGTAGCTTTTAACAATGTAGTACAAAGCTTTGTGAATCCTCCTTGAGTTTATCCCAGCACTTAATACGCAACGTTTTTCGTAAATAAACCTGAATACTGTTTAGAATGAAACTTTTTAACACGGCAATAAAGTTTTTATGGCTGAAACATGTATTAAAATTTCGACGAACGAAAATAGGTAGCTTCACTTTTTAGAGCCAGAGAGAGGAAAAGGAAGAGTTTGAATAAGGTCACACTGGGACGTCTAAACCTTATCGATTATACGGCCAGTGACCTTTGTTATAAATGTTACGTCATGCTTGAAACAAAACACCATCTGGCGTAATAGATAAGCAATGACATAATATAAATCAAACACAGACTTAGACTTTTAGTTTTAATGCAAGAAGAAATTGACTCCCATCGATGACTAAATGTCAAGCTTGTCCGGTCTGGTTTGCAAGTGATGGGGATGTTGGGGTTCGAATGTCGATTGGGTGTACTTAGGGTGAAGGATAATTTTTTATAAGCGGTTTCCCACTCTATCTCTTCCATTCCTCTAAACTGTTTCTTCACCATCCCTACCCCATTTGCGTAACTAAATAAATAAATTAGACGTTGATATCCCGGACGGGTAGTAAGACGCTGATAGCCCGAACAAGTAGTAAGATGCCGACAGCTTGAACAATTAGTAAGACGCCGACAGCTTGAACAATTAGTAATACGCCAAAAATCTGAAAAAGTAGTAAGACGCGACAGCTTGAACAAGTAGTAGGACGCCGACAGTCTGAACAATTAGTAAGACGCCGACAGCTTGAACAATTAGTAAGACGCCGACAGCTTGAACAATTAGTAAGATGCTGACAGCTCGAATAAGTATTAAGATGCCTACAGCTTGAACAAGTAATAAGATGCTGACAGTTTGAAGATGTAGTAAGATGCCAACAGCCTGAAGAAGTATTAAGACGCCAACAGCCTGATCAAGTAGCAATATGCCGACAGCTTGAACGTGTAGTAAAACTCAGTGCTAAGAACAGAAATCGAGATTGAACAATCAGGATTATT
This sequence comes from Timema douglasi, assembly GCA_901482245.1. NCBI lineage: Eukaryota > Metazoa > Arthropoda > Insecta > Phasmatodea > Timematidae > Timema > Timema douglasi. Next base: position 16,728 of record CABEEJ010001115.1, on the reverse strand, counting down.
TCTTTCTCCCAGGACATACAGACAGGAAATACAATTTATTAAATACTCACACCAGTAATCGTGCTGTGCTGTATACATCGTCAGGCTCTCAATATACTGGATGGCCAGGTGCACTGTGAGGTGTGGGAGGGTGGATGTAATTTTTAACCATGATTTTACATTTTCATAGCCACGCCAATGCTGATGCACATAATTCTAAATAATATTCTTTATCTGTACCACTTAGACTTTCCCTTATTAACCCAATAACCATTATTTTAAACATATATCTACTAAAACACTTATTAATCGATTAATCTTTGACAATTTTTTAGAGAAGCTTTTTATAAAAAGATTACTTTTTTAAATATCGTATGCCATTTTCACATAAAAAGTAAAACGTTTTATTATCCAGCCGAAGTTTTCAGCCCCAATAACCCTCACTCCCAAACCACTGGTTCATATTAAACTCTCCCCCAACCCCTTCCTATTTCAACCCCCAAAATCAAGCGACAAACCACATGACTTCTGTTCTCCCGGAAACAATCAAAGTTTGGCGGTGTCCGTCTGTTCCGGCCGCCACCAGGGAGCAGGCATGTTGGGCCAGAGAGAACACATACACACGCCACAGATGAATAATCCAGCATGCACTATCCTTAATTTCCCCGAGCTCCTGTCGCCCGCCGCTAGAGATCGCGCGCGTGTGATTGTTACTCCCTTGTCGCCTCAGAGATGCCAACCTCGTGACCCGCCCTCTAGACTTGAACCTAGGGAGAAAAAAACCCAACCCTTCTTTCTCTCTCTTTATACACCATTTACATTTCATCACTATTATCTGCGTCTGTAGGGGAAGCGGGTCATTGAACTGCGATACCATTATGTGCTAATTACAAACGAGGCTGTTAAAAATGGCGGACTACACGTAACAAACCTAGCCTAACACCACATTTGAATTGCCTTACCTAAAATTAATTTGGTAGATTATTGTGATATGGGGGAAAAAGAATTTATTATTGAATTTAAAATAAACAACATGATAATATGCGTGATTCCTTTTTTACTTGTTTTGTTTAATTGTTTTATATGCGACTGGTTTTAAGAACTGGTGATTGGATCCCCGTTTGAAGCTAGGCAGTGCCAACATGACAAAAATTGATAGGAAAAGTACAGCTACTTCATGTTATTATTATCCTCTATTAGTTTTATATAATTGTTATTATTATTATTTATATTAATAAATTATTTGTATTCGTTTTCAAAAAGAGGTTTGTATTTATCCATCTATACATTCAAACATATTAGCTATATTTATCATATATTGTATTTATCCATGCATACCCGCATCGTGGGGCACGCGGACTAAGTGTCAGATTCATTTTTTCTTGTTTTCTTGTGAATCTTCTGCGTGTACTGAGGGTGAATTATAATTTATTACACACTCTACTACCACTAAAACGTGGGTACATTTACTCCTAAACTCAACGTTCTTCATCTTTATTCCATTAGCGAAATTAAACGAGGATAGTCCAAAGGGGTAGTGAGATTATTTGAAAAACATGTACTATGTATAATTAAAATATGGCTAAACATGTAACGATTTATACTCATCAAAATAAAAGTGTTTAGTTGTTGAGCCTTATGAAGAGGTGGGGTAGCGAGAGCTACGCCACTGGAAAATTTATCACTGATGGACATCGTGTTCGAGTGTGGACATTGATTGTTACATAATGATAGACGCAACGTGATTTATTTAATGAAGTATGTTTGAAGAAGACTTAAATGAAATTTGATGAAAAAAAAACAACATCCACTGATTCTTTTTTAAAAGGGCTTCATTTCCTCCCCAAGTACTGCGTGCTCAACAACAATATTGTTTCATTCAGGCATAGCTTGTTAAAGTAATTTATATTAGGGTTGGTAACTCTGAAGTGGTCATTAGTTTTAACAATTGTTTCAGCTAGTCTTCAGTTTAGTATTAACATTTGGTTTTGTAGCCGTAATGTTAATAGTTAAATACAGGTGTCTGTATAAGCTCATGAACTACAAATAGACTTAACCTCGGAGCGAATTACTTAACAATAGACTCACCACCTTATATATAGGGGTAGTAGAGAATCATAGCAATATATTCTAGGAATAATATATATAATTCCTAGGAATCATAACAGTAGCTCCTGAGAATAATAATAGGCTTATTAGCGGCTGGAAATGAAAGCTCTAAGTTTTATTTCTACAACAGGATGAACACTATTTCAAGCAACGGCAGGAATTACTCAAGAGTCGTTAATGAGGATGGACTTTTACTCTCAACATTGTTACAGCGACAATATTTCAGCATGATTCGCTTAGTCCACTCGGTGTGAGTTGAAATGTTTTCAGCTTTGCCCACATTGCCTCACAAAGATCTTCCTGTGAGGGCCAATCAACGTTCATAAACACACTTTTCGTTGCTCATGTGATGTGAATATAAAGACAGGTCTACTTTCGCGTCTAGTGTGTAGAACCGATTCGAATCCTCTCCTTAAATGTAACGGACGTGTGCCCATCGGTGTGGAGTTGTTTTCCGGTGACGTAACACTGATTAGAGAACAATAACTTAAATTACCAGTTTATCCCTACGAAAACAAAACATGTTGACAATTATTTATTTATAGTTAGCCAAGAAAAGCATAATGAGTGGACACATGTTTCTGCCATTGTATGAATTGTTAAGTTATTCCTTCTCTCTGTTTTCAGCGAGAGTATAAATACAATTTTAGTGTGATATGGGAGATAAGGAGTTTGACGGGTAAGGGTGAGTGAGAGGTGAGATTAGGGGTTTCAATATTAACTGAGGGAAGAGGAGACTGAGGAATGAAAAGGGGTGAGTGGACCTTGATATTAATTCAAAGAAGAGAAGAGATTTAGTGAAAGGATGGGCTTAATGGATGGAGGATCTTGATATTAATTGAAGGAAGAGATACAGTGATCGGAGGAGGTTAATTTATGGAAGAACTTGATAATAATTAAGAAAATAGTGAATATAGGAAAATGGGTGAATGATCGAAGTGATGAAGGACCTTGTTATTAATTAAGGGAAGATAGGGGAGCAAGGGAGGGGCAGGTGTGAGGTTAAGGACTTTGGTATTAATTGGGGGAAGATGAGAGAGGTGGTGAGAGAAGTGAGAGAAGTATTAAGGAGGGGAGTGCCATTTCACCCGGTGGAGGTGTTTTCCCTAAAAAATGGGTTTAAATGTTCAGGGATTGAGTAGGATCTACCCAAGTTCCATTACGATATAGCTGTCTGCCTACCTCTTTACGCGCCGGGGTTGATTGATTGGTAAATATGAAGCCTAAAAGGATGTGGGGATGGTGATGAGGATAGGGGTGGTAGGAGGGGATAGAGCGCTTCATATTCATTCACCGTTAATCTCACTCAGCTCAAGCACCTACCCATTGCGTGATCTGATGACGTCACAGGGAAGCTATAGGCTAGGAGTTTTAATATGGCATTGCTAAGGAGGGGGAGGAGGTATATATAATCAATGGAGGTCCTTTTCAAGGTAATACCATAGAGATAACTTTCTCTTTACAACTTCACAGGCTACCTTGGTTCCAGAAGTTCTTTGTGCAGTGCCCTTATAACTTTGGAGACTTCTAATGTTGTATAAAACAAGGGACTATTTATCGAAGACTAGTAATCTCGTCGGTGGTCACATTGCCTAAGTGAGGTGGTTTTATAAATGTGATTTATATCTGCAGGTTTTACATTCACTCTCCAAGCTAATGTGGGCCCACTTGCTTTGAATAAACTCCCTAATCTTGCCCCTTAAATAAAATAAATTTATAACCCTTGTTTTAAACGTAATAGTAATAATATAATAACAATCACTTCTGTGGACACGCAGACTAAATGTCAGACTCATCTAAAGTCCAATTTAGATATGAAGTAGTTTTTTTTAGGGTTCCTAAAGTTGCTAAACGTTAAATATTTATACCAATAAAATAATTCTAAAAATATACTTAGTAAAATGTTATCAATGTTGACCGAAAAAAATTCTACTAGGGCAGCAAATATTCTCAAGAGCGTATGGTTACGGATCTGTATTTTTAGTAACTTTTCAACTGACATGAAATAGTTTCCCTACAACTTACAACTAAACTACAGTATCTAATCAAAACACAATTATAATAGGTAGGAAATAAGTTGTTTTTTTGCAGTGCGTCTTCACTCGTTCGTGGTATCTGTATATTTACACTAATGGGGTTGGAGTGAGATGGGTTGAGTTTGGTGGAAATGTATCACTACTGGCTTGGAGGAAGAGTGGAAAACCATTATGGAATAAAAACACTCCCATTACGCATGGCCGGAATTCGAACTCCAACCTTCTTGTCAATCTCGATCCTGTCTATTGCAAAAGCGACACCAGTGAACATGTAGCCACCGATGCAGGCTCATTCACAAAATATGATATAAATTCACTAATGTGTAAAAAATTCCAGCCTAAGAACCTTCAGTGAGGAATGAACCTATGTCCTTACCTGATTTAAAGCCAAGCAGAAGAAAACCACTACGCTAATCCTGGTCGAATACAGTTTGTTGATGAACCAAATCAGTTTTTTTAATGTAGGTATAATCACGTTTTCTAAAAATACTCCTAAACATAATAGTTTCATGACATGCTAGATAGGGTAGATTTTAGGGGCGAATGTCACGCGAGTTCTCTATCTAGCAGCCGGGGGTGGAAAATAAAGAACACATAAATAAATCGCTTGACGAGTGACGTGTTAGTATTTTTATACTTGGTTGAGACATCAGTTGGTGGCCACGATGTGTAAGACATTCAGCTTCCAATATTATAGAATTCTGGAGGTCAAGGTTAGAATCTCAGAATGGGATCACTGGGGTCTGGTTTTTAGCCACATATGACTTGTCACTGTGTTTCCCCATCCACTCTACATATTGATGCGGGTACATTTTCTCTTAGTTGTAATAATAATTATCTAATGGCCATGTGTTTTTAAACTATATATTAAACCTTTTATTATTTTTATTATTATTTTGTAATTTGATGTCGAGTGCTATTTTAAACAAACGGTTTAGGCTTTTAGCAATTAACTCAACCGCGGAAGTTATATAGCATTCATGAAATAGTTAATTTACGCTTGAAGAAATAATTCTTTGGCTGTTATTGAGAATTATATCCCTGATTCCCCTAGAGATTCTGGGATAACTCTACATTTTTCAAAATAATGTTCGTATATTAAGCTAATAATTTGTTCCCTCTCCGTTGGGGCGTAGTATAATTAACAAGGCCACATAATTACCTACTTTGGAGCGCTACCTTTGTAACTGGTTTTATAATATGGATGAGTTATTATAACTTACCTAAAATTCCATCCTACCCCCCTTTTTTCTTAATGTTTAGATGGAATGAAACTTTGACTGGAATTCAAAAATAACTAAAAATATTAACAATATAATATTAATTTTATTGCCATGTTCTCACAATAAAGTTAAATCGAGCTTAATCTAAGTAGAGAGATGTGAGGCCAAGTATTTATTGAAACCATCCCCACATCTCCAAATGCAAAATATGGCCGGAATTCTCTATAAGAATATAAGAAATAAGACTGAGTGAAAGATGACAAAATATGTCTACTTAGATCCACAATTGTAAGTTTTCGTTTATTTTCGTAGTCACTCGGGTTTATGTTGTCACCTTGTCAACAGACATGTTAATTTATTAACACGAGTAGAATTTTTTAAGTGTACAAAACATATCTATAAGTATGTCCAGTGGCGGCTCGTAGCTAAAATTAGTGGGGGTGCTGCTCCAGAAAATATTTAGCCTTTGTTTTAAAATTATGTAAAAGAAAAAAAACGTATACAAAAAATTAATTCATGAATTGATAAAATTTTAACAAAAAAAAACAAACTTTTTTTACCTACTTTAACTTAAATTGTTACAGTTCAAGCTTGATCTATTCATTTTAAAATTAAATCCATTCTTCTTGTTTTAATTTGCGCAAAAAGTTCAATAATTTTCTCCTTGATCTCTGGATGACAATTGAGGAAATTTTTCTCCATTGAAAGTACTGCAAGCGCATTTAGTCTTTCTGTTAAATAAAAGAACCGAAAAAAAATGAATCAAATAGAATAGCTGGAAGCAGAATAATAATCTAATTCTACACTCTTCTACACTTTATCACATTCAAGAATATGGTACACGGTTTTTAAGCACAACACACGCTGAGTAAAAAAAACCACTTCCTTCCACCATCACGCCAGAGCCGGCACTGCGAGAGCAACAGTGCTCTCTCTACCTGGCAATCCCGCCTTCCTTCCCACCACTTCTTATGTGCGCATGCGCACAACAGTCAAACATAACGTCACTGGCTCTGTGAAGCGCACAGTTCCATACAAAGATTTTTGTATCTTTTTTCATAAACTGGGAAATGGCTACTTAAGAACTGAAATTAGGCTTAAGGAATATATATTGTACTACAAAAATAAAGAAAGAATTAAAGAAAAAAGGACTCATTATATTAAATGTTATCGATAATATCAAGTGGAAATAGGGGGTGCTGCAGTTCCGCAGTGCCTATACACGAGCCGCCACTGAGTATGTCGAGCAGTGTCTTGGGGATTAAAAAAAAAAGCCACCACTTTCTGAACTGGCGTCACAACAAAATAATTATGTTGGTTGCGTCTACTGCAAGGACAATGGCTACATATGCGTGGTATAATGGTTATAAGTATATAATGTGGTCGCACCGTTCTTCTTTCCTACATGCCCATAATCTACAAATGCAATGTGTTTAGCCAGTTAAATTATTCCTCTATGGCGATAAAAGATAATATATTAACTATTCCTCTGTGATGGAGTTTTTCCTGCCATTTCATTTTTCTATAATGGAATTCACCCTATCCTCTATAAGGTAGTTTTTATTCTTTCGAGGTTATGGCAGAGATTGATCCCACGTTGTGGAGTTTCTTTTGTGCCGTTATTCCATGACTCAGTTTATCCTGCATTATTATTCCTCCATGGACGCGACCCTGGCACGGTGCCAACATACTCGTCTACTTCAGTTTCGTGTCGTTCTATTATTAAACCAAGTTGTGTGTGAACTTTTCTCGGAGGGAAGTTTTTTTGTGTGTGCTCGCGGGAAAGGGTTGATAGTGTGGCGAAGGGAAAGTTAAAATAAATTATGTCTAAAATTAGCTCTAGGTACCAAACATATTTTAGTAAAGTAATATTTTATTTAGAAATTCTTTGTCTTGATGTGTTTTAAAACCCTAAATTATGGTATTCAAAAAAAGCGTTATAATCTACTTTTCTTTTACCGACGGTTGAGATTTTCTCTGTTTCAATTTCGGAGTTACCGCTTTTCTCTTCACTTTGGTGGAAAGGAAATATTAAAATTTGAAATATTCCTTTTTTTTTTTTTTTTTTTTTA